>JASDQU010310891.1:0-13620 GCA_032191745.1 Picea mariana
TTGTTTATGTTTCTATCCCCAAGGGTTAGGTATTCAAGGGTTCTACAGACAAGGGTTTTCCCTTTGCTATAACTCTCTGATGTATGTTCGGGTTCCAACAGTAGTACTCGGTCCAATATCTCAGGGCACTAACTAAGGAGGCTAGTCCGTACCCTTATCTATATTACCTGACTACCCAGGTACTAGAAAGTATCTTCCTGAGTGTTGTTCTCGGTGGCACTATAGTAGTCAGGCAACCGATCGGTTTATCTAAAAAGGACTTCAGGTAATCTAGGCCGATCCGTACACAAGTATTGTCTGATGCGCTACCACTCTAAGGGGTACAAACAAGGGTTACAAGGGTGGCCAACATATGTGCACTTAAGTACCACTTGTATTTCCTACGTGTAGGAATCCCTCAACCACAAGTTTATGTGCGTAACGATATATCTCTATGGCTTAAAGACGTCGTAATACATCTCTACCTTGAAAAAAAATTTAACCCATGATTTCTGCCAAGGAAAGTGCTCTGATACCACTTGTAGTATACTAGATATAAAAAGTATGCAGAACATAAATAAAATGCTAAAAATGGAAGAATAACAACAATATAACTAGAACAATCACCACAAGAACACATAAATGATATCATAATAACAACAGAAATAGCACATTGATTATGAGAGCAATGGTCATGGGCCTCTTCGAGGGGGAAACCTCTAGTCAAGTAGAGCTCTATTACAATAATATCCAAGCTAGGGTTCTCATACCCTCGACTCCTATTTATACTAAATATTTCTATCAAAAGAAGAATCTAGAGGAAGATCGTTCTAGAAGCAGAAGCTTCTATTAGGTCTTCTTACATTCAACTTATTCTACTTTATTGCAAGGCTTCTAGAAGCGACAACTTCTGTGTAGGCATACTGTTGTAGAAAAGAGCCATAACTCCTTTCTTTGAGATAAAAATTGGGCAAGAGTGAATTCGTTGGAAAGTTATTGAGGAACAAACTTGGCCTATGGTCTTAGAATTGATATCGAAGTTGAATTTAAGAAAGCCAATTTCAGTGGTCATTTAGGAATATTCTTTACATACCACCATCCTAATTATATAATGGGGATCATGTATGTATCACTTGATATATTTATTTTTTGTTCCCTCCATACCTACTAAAATATTCAAAATCTAATTCAATTAGACATGTGAAAACATGCCAATCAAGGGAGACCACACACATGTAAAACCACACTCCGCAATAAAGGATAAATGTTAAATTGAACATGTGTTGGATGAGTGTGTCACTTTTCTCAACCATATACACCAATGGGGAAGCATACACAAATTTATGACCTACAAGGAAGGAAAAATGCAGTGAGGTTGAACCTAACAAAGAGAATTCCTTCATGAAATTGCATGGTTTTTTCATCATGGACAACCTTGGGGGGGACCATCCTAAAGGACATTGAGGCTCACCCACAACATTCATGATGGAAGTGAAAATGTAGTCTATAATATTTATATCTTTTATATTAATAAGGAGTTCAATAAGTAGTGAAATTGACAGTCGATCCAACCTAGTGGAAATTCTAAATCTCTTAAATGATTGGCATGATTTCATAGCTCTTAAATTCCCAGAGGACTAGGGAAGGATGCTATTTTCAATTACCATCATGATCAAGGAGAAAAAAAAGGCTCGTTTGCTGAGTAATGTGTGATTAATTTACGTCAACCATACTGATGAAGAAGTGAGAAAGTAGAATATCAAGAATACAATTTAGAATTGAAGTTTCAAAGGAGAATCAGTGTTCACTCGTTGAAAGGAGTCTTAATATAAATACAATTTATATTTTATAATAAAAATGAAGGATAAATTTTGAATTCTTTGTTAATATATTTTAACATATTGTGAGAGTGAAACTGAACCTCAAAACATAAAAAAATGAGGAGAAATTGCATTGTGAATTCTTAATCAATAACACAATATTTTTATATAGATGGGCGAAGTAGTTTTTATGGTGGGTTCTCAAACTTGTTTTGCAAGATATCCATCATAAATTATATATTTTTTTGTTTTGTGAAATATCCATCAAAGATTATATTTCTTTTGTGTTTTACAAGTTATAGCTTCTAAACACTTTATTTGATTAGAATATTTTACTAAAACCTGTTTTCATTTCAATGCATTATTTTTTTTGCTAGAAACACAATATTATTTTGTACATGGTTGGAGTAGTTTTAATGGTGAGTGATCAAACTTGCTTCACAAAATATCCATCATAAATTATATTTTTTGGGTGTTTTGCAAGTTATATATTCTAAAACGGTTTTTCGATTAAAAGATTTTTCTAAAACTTCGTCTCATTTCAATGCATTGTTTTTGTTAGAATTGTTTTCCTTGCAACAAGATCCAAAATTTCCATTGAAAAAGATGGCGTCTTTAGGTATTGATGCTTACATATGTAAATTGTTTGATCCAAGGTTGTGGAGCTTGGTACTAGGTCCTTTAAATGATTTTCTAGTCACCATTTGCTCCAAAAAGAGATGTAATGTACCCAAAAATTTAGCTTAAAAAAAATGTTTTCTTCTAATAGAGGGGAAAATAACTATAAGACTTGTTTTCCACTACATTAAAAGTATGTCCAAGGTTTTTAACCATTGGTTTCTTTATTGGTTTCAAACATTCATTAATAGACACCATTCCTTGATTTTTATGAATTTCAAAACCTTATTTATATTACACCCCAAAGGAAGTCATTTACTACTCGCATATTATTGGCATCCCTTCATAAACCTTTTTACTTTATTCTTGTGGTGCCACCATGAATAATTTCTCCATAATAGTTTTATTCCTAAATAAAAACTATAAGACAACCCAAAATACATGACCTATAACATTCAAGCTAAAAAATTTTATCCAGAAGGGAGGTATAATATGCTACCCCTAAATATACCTTCACATATAGTTATTGTACTATCCTATAGCACTTTAAGGATTCTTACATATCCATTAAATCCTAAACTATGATAACCCCTACCCTTAATGATAAAAAAATATCCTCACTACCTTTTAAATTAATAAATTTGTAATAAGGGTTCTACCCATAACTATTTACATGAAGAAATCTACCTACATAAGGGTTTACATGAGATTCCAAGTCCTAGGTGCCAACTAGGTTTTCTTTCCACGCATACGCTAACCCACTATATAGACTATATTGCAAACCCACGATGTAGTGTTATGGTAACTCTCATAGGCGTGGGGTGGGGAACACTAGGACCTGGAACCAGGGGCTAGGACAACCAATGTTAATGCATTAAAGTCGTGGTAGGGTATGCCAATATCTAATTACTTCCCCAGTACCTGTGAGATTTGACACTTTAGACACTAGTCCACTGTCATCCCTCCACTTCACAATGTTTACATGGTCGAAGGCGAACGTACCCTTGGTCATTTCCTCCATTACGAGCGATGGGCTTGAGGCCCATAATTTTCCAAAGGAAATCTCTCCCTTACACTTGTCTACTAATTTTTTCTCATCCCCATCGTGAACCTGGTAACTAAACTACTATGTAGAACCACAGAGGTAGATCTGAGCCCTATAGACCATGTGTATTGGCGATCCTTGAATTACATAAGTAATTTCTCGGAGCTTTGATACTCTGTTCCAATGAGGTTCTGGTAAAGTGTTTCCCATATTTCGTTACTTTCTTTAAAATAAATTTATAGCTTATTTTCTCTTCTCCCTGAGTTCTTTAAAGGTTTGGAATACCTACACTCTTCCAAGAACCATAGTTGTAGCGCTCTTATGCCCTGAATTTCATATCTTATGTTTTTACTTCCCCAACTTAAACTTTTCATTAGAGAATTTGTGATTTTGTAAGATATAGAATGGGTATTTTGTGCATGGAAAGGTTCACTCAGTCTTTAGTTAAATCTCTCTACATACAATTTCTTTATTGCCAACAATGGAGGTGAGTACTCAATATTTCGATAGAGAACCCCATATTTCCCATTGGAAAATAATTACTTGGTGTCTTGTGCTTGTTTTATTGTAAGGGACCATAAACTCTTATTACTGTTTTCATTCCCTATAAATAAGAAATAAACATATAATTTCTAGAGGTTACCCTATGGTGAGGGATCTGATGGTACCATGAATGAGATGTTGACTATTTTTCTGACTTCTTTAAATGCACTCATTGTTTCTATAATAATTTCACTTACCTTTTGGTTTACTGAGGCAAGGGATATGTCTATTTAAAATTTGTGAGGACACTATGATAACTCTTATTCCTTGAAATCCCTCGTCATCACTGTAACACAAGTAATCTCAATAAATAGCCCCTGTAACTGGTCTTTGAATTTATTTCATCTCTGGATTAATTCATTTGATTTGTAATGTTCCCAATATTATTTCCTCTTGTTCATGCAATAGTTAAAAATTCCTCTGTGAATATTCTTCAAATTACCCTACGTAATTTTAATTCTGTGATGAGCTGGTAATTTTCCTTACTCTATCTAAAACCTTGCAATTACTTATCATAGGGTTTTTATCTTCGTATGGGGCTCCGCTGTAATTGAATCATACCATTTCTCTCTGTAATATTTTTTTGATTTATTTTATGGATATGTGTTTGATGAATGGGTCCTATTTTCTTTGCGAGGAAACCCATCAACCTATGGTGTGCACACTCCTCCTCTTGAGTCACATAATTCACTTTGCAAGGAATGAAGGGATGGACACTCTCGATTTAAGTACATGTTCCTTCCTCATCTTGATTTATCTTATTCCCTTTGATTATAATATTACAATATCATAATCCTATACTGGTTCCTTTTACAGGTTTAACTCAGATGATGCAAATTTCACGAAGGGAAAACACCTATCTTGGAAGAGGTACTTCGGGTTCCACTCAAGAAATACTCTTCTTGCTGAGAAATTCTTCTATAGTTTAAAATAGAGTCTTATGTTCACTTAACTCTATTATAGACAGTTGATGTTATTTAAATATTATTTGAAGGTTACCATAACTTCATTTGGCATGTATAACTTGGCCTACACTCATATTTTACTTGGGAAAACTTATAAATAATCTGTATAACACATTGACCTATGGAGATGCATGGATGAATTGATCATAATGTCCTATGAGTTTTGCTGTATTAGATCACCACTTTCGTTAATGTATACAGTTATCTATGTATAAGAGGGACTCTTACAATTACTTGTTTTGTACCCTTTCAAGACTGTATGAGTCTCTCTTTACCTCACTAGTTCGAATTATATAAGATGAAGGGAGACTACACAGTTCACTTGTTTTACTTCAATAAAATCTGTCTATGCTGGTTTCACTTATTTCTTTTCCGAAATCATTTGTTTGTATGCGGAAATTTCAGCAGTAGGTAGATCAAATAATCTACCATGGCCATCAGGCATGCCCATATAAAATTCTTTCTATATATATATATATCCATTTCACATATAACACCTCAGAAAAAAATATTAAAAAATATTCTAAATAGTCGATAATCCACACATCTATCATGGCCATGAGGNTACCATCAACCATTTAACACTTCATGAAATGAAAACACATAGTTAATATACATATATGAACAATCGATGCTGGGAAAGCAATTGGAACAACCACGTTCCACCCAACTATAGATACAAAACAAATGCATTTTATTCTTCCTTATCACCCCTAGCCTAACCATGACTCCATAAGCAAGAAATGGGCATCATTCCTTAGCCATTGTTTCTATGAACAGTTTCATATAATTGTTTTCCTAAAAACAAATGTGCTCGTAACAACAAACAAATTATCCTTCCCAACATATTAAGCATCATCCTGCCTCCCACATATGTTGTACTTATCGCAGGCCTAGATACTTCCTTTCCTTTCTCTCCTTGGGAAATTCACAAATTTACAAATCCTTGATTTCTATGGGCTTCTAGTGATAGAACTAAACTTATGACACTTGTAAAAATCAACTCTAAGTTAATTCAGACTTGTTCCCTGCTCATGGAGTCATAGTCAACTATTTTTAACACGGTTGTTCCATTTGTCTTCCAACATTAAATTTTATTAAAGATTTTGTCTCATACACATGTCCATCAAAGAGGATAGTTGGAAAGTCAAATATTTGTCCGTCATAAAAATAATAATCACATGCTTCCACAAATATAAATTCAAATTTCCATAAATGGAAATTTATTTTTGAATAACAACTTTGAAAAGATTTATTTCTTGAATAGTTTGAGGATATCACATCCTCTCCCCCTTAAGTATAAAACTGTCCTCAGTGTTCAATCTTCTCCTGGAACAAAATTGGATAATATTTCCACATATCTCCTTCCAATTCCCAGGTAGCTTCCTCATGAATAAGGTATTCCATTGCACTTTTACCTGGGAGATGGCTTTATTCTGAAGTACTATTTCTTTCCTGTCCATAATGCATAGAGGTTCCACTTGGAACTCGACTTATGGTTCCACCTGCACCATGTTCAAATCAATGATGTGATTAGTATCATGAATATATATATTTTAATAATGAAACATGAAAACCATTATGAACTTTTAAATTTGCAGGAAGTGTCAGTTGATACGCCACTGGACTGATTCGAGTTAAGATCTTGAAAGGACCAAAAAGTATTTGCGTCAACTTGGAACAATTTCCTAGCTTTAGGGAGCTTCTCCTCGCTTTGAATTTTAGATATACATCCTCCCCAATTTTGAATTCCTGATGTCTCATTTTTAGATCTGCATATATTTTCTCTCAATCGTGTGGCTCTTTCAAGTTACGGTGTACCCCTCTTAGCATTCTCTCCATTTCTTAGAGCATTTATAGTCCAACCATAATCCTGCCAACCAGATTATCCCAACGAATCGTGGTGGTGCATTTCCTCCAATATAAAACTTCGAAGGGACTCATCTTAGCTGATGCTTTATACCCATTATTGTTTACGAATTAAACTAAGTGTAGATATTCTTCCCACTTAGTTGGTTTTGTCCTTGTTACACATTATTTTGGTCACCCTGATAATGATTACATAAATGTGTGTTCAGGTTCCCAATATAATCTTTTTCCTGAGAAAAGAAACCTCTTTTCACCCTTGCAAGATGCATTTTTGAAAGCCCATCATGAGCAACTCCCTTTACACACTGCGGAAATCCATAATTTCTACATGCTGTGCTATATCTAGTCCACGAGATTTATGTAGGATGATATATAGGTAGGTCGCGGTGGCGCTTTAAAACTAAAAGAGGAAAGAAGTTCTAGCAGCTTCTAGAAGTGGAATCTTCTAGAAATATAAAGTGGTGTCTGTGTGGTTACGATCCTACTGACTTCTCTGATTTGATGGGATCATCCTCATCTCTTTAACCACTTTAGCTTCTCCTATATAATGATAGGCTTCTCATGGAAAAGGTTAGAGGTACAAGAACAAAGAAGCATAGATACTGAAGAGAGAATAGATTGAAGTCTATGTGAAGAATCCTATTTCAAATGATGCTTGAGGTCTCCATTCATCTACCAAGTTTTTGAGAGGAATCTTCATGAAAATATCGAAGCAAATGTATGTGTGTGTCAGAATGAAGGGCCACTGAAAGGGAACTTGCAACATCAAGGCAATTCAGTTGTATTTTCTACCTTTCATTAATATAATACAATGGCATGTCTTTTTCCCATAAAATGATTGATATTTTATTACATGACTCCTTGATCACATGTTTAGGTCATCATTGAATTTCACTATTGCTTCTTTCACGTTGATTGATTTGTGTTATTACAGATCTGATCTCGCAGGAGAATTAGAGAAAAATAGGATCAACAAAGACATAATGAAGTGATTCATAAGGTGTGTTATCTATTCCTCCTTTGGTAATTAAACTCAATGATATTAATCTATGAAAAGTGTATTGTTCTGTCTTGTTTTGTTCTAGATCCAGGTGGATCTAGGGGGATTAGTTCATGTCCGCATCTACTGATTTACCCGTTAATAGTCCTTACATACATTTGTAACATGTCTTCGATAATTTGATTTGTTCGTTCTATTTGACCATCCATTTGTGGATGATAAATTGTGTTGAGATTCAAATTAGTACACAAACCTGCAAACAATTCTTTCCAAAATTGGATGTAAATTTGACATCTCTATCTGAAATTGCCATCTTAGGGACCCCATGTAACATAAATATTTATTTCATAAAAGTTTCAGCGATATTAATCTCCTTGTAAGTAGATTTCATAGGTATAAAATGTGCATACTTAGCTTCGATAATCAATTACTACCATAATCGAATTATTTTGTCTTTGAGTCTTAGGAAAACCTATGATCAAGTCCATTTAAATAAATTCCTAGTTCCATTCGGGTATAGGTATAGGTCATAACAAACCTGGCATATGTTGATGCTCATCCTTTACCTGTTGACAATCTATACATTATTCAAGTATTCACCTATTTCATTTTTCATGTTAGGCCAATAAAACTATTTCCTTAAGGATATTATCATTTTTTGGTATCTTGGATGACCAAAATATGGATTTTTGTGCAAATCATCTAGAATTATCATCTTCAATTCAGTAGCGTTAGGTACATTGTGACATCCACAAAAATAAAATATTTTTGAAATTTAAATTTATTGAAAATTCATTCTATTTTTAGTAAATTCGAATTTGGAAATTTTTTTCCATTTATGGCAATTTCGAATTTCGAATTTGGTAATTGTCATTAATTGTTTTGACTATTGGGAAGAGACCTGATTTGACCCAACTAACTATTTGACTATGGAACTTGTATGAAAACATAATATTTTATATTGATTGTAGGAGGACAAATGGAACAACCATGTTAAATTTGGTTGACCATGACTCAATGAGTGGGGAACATGTTGGAACTACCTCTCGGTTGATTACTACAAGTGGAAAATTAGTGATTTGGCCATTGGAAGCCCCTAAAAATTATGGATTTAGAAAGCTGCAAAAATTCTCAATGGAGGGAAAAGACCTAGGCAAATGATAAATAGCATATGAGAGGAGGCAGGATGCTGCCAAGTATGCTCGGGAAAAAAGAGACTATAATTTTTTATTTTTCCTTGCTGTTATGAACACTATTGTATGAGTGTGAGGCAAGGGGAATCTACTAGAATTGAAGGACATTGCTGAAAAGGAGTTTCTAAGCTCTCCCTCATGGGTGCATGGTCAGGCTAGGGGGTGAATCAGGCAAGTGGTTTTGGCTTCCCTATTCTATGGTTGGGAGGAACATGGTTGTTCCTTTTGTCTTCTCACGAATCGGTTCAGATATGTAAACCTTTCCCTACTTTGTTCTTGGATTTTTTGTGTGTAACTTATATTATACATCTAATTTTTCTAAATTGAAATAATTCTTCCAATGGATGACATCTATCTTGGTATTAAATTTACAATCACAATCTAAATTCTGGAGTGGTCCCTCCCAAAATCTAGAATACTAGGCAAATTTATTTATAGACGATTTGAGTTTAAGAGAGCAAATCCATCTATAGGATAGGTTTAATTTGGAGTTGAAATTTTAGGATACTCAGTGTGCTTGAAGAAGACCAATCTGTATAGATATAGGTTTATTTCTATGACTGAAGTATTAAACAAATCTAAATTTGACCAATCAGATAGGTTTAATCTAAATTCGTAATGCTAGGATACTTTGTGTGCTTGAAGAAGACCAATCTATATAGATATAGGTTTATCTCTAAGACTGAAGTATTAAACAGATCTAAATTTGAGCAATTGGAGTTGAGTAAACTTGTGTTGAAAGGAAATGTTTAAATGCATCGCTAGAATCAAAGTTCCAAACAATCATGCCCCTTAAAGAGACTTCCTATCTATTATATTTAATAATTGAAGAGAAATACGAAACAACAAGAACCTTATGGATCACCTGGGCACTCATATATTATACATATATATATGTATTAGAAAAGCGCAAAGTGGAAGTAATCTATCTACATCAGAAAGGATGATATCATATACGTCTTTTCTTGCATTGTATGACTTTTTCGTATGCACCAACAACATGCAAATAAAATACTAGATGTGTATAGAATGACAAATTTTGCAAAGTTAAAGAAATTTGGAAAACCCCTTTTGTTTATTAGATGCTAAAACAATCATGGGAATTGACACCTATCAGAAGATTTTATGCTTCCATTGTTTTGTTTAAGAGTGGTCTACCCTTTCCATAGTCAAAGTCTGTAATGAATTTAGAAAATTGCGAAAACCTTAAGGAGATCCAGAACAATTTCTTTCTAAGGAGTATTAGATTCTTTCGGGTAGTACAGTCTCACAGTCAAGGGAATAGACATTAAAACTATGGAACCCATGACTTCATCAACGCAAAATGATTTCACTGGGAAACGTAAGTTAATACAAACATTTACATAATACGCACATAACCCACACATTCCCAAGAGTCGATGCATATAACCACAACCACAAGACTTACTCTAATTGAGAATAATTTAATCAATAACTGCAACAAGTAAAGGTTCCATTACAATTGAATTTATAGTATATTCTATCTCTGCCATGGTTCCAAATATGAACTATGTCTGGTATATCGCTATACATAGACTACCAACAAACCTCATTAAAATGAAAACATTTACAACCCTTGTTTAAAACTTTGTACATCTAATGATTTGATATCAGTCATATGCCAAGAATGCCAGGGTAATAACCCAACACCAACAGCCTCTTTCCAAACCTTTCAAGAGTTCTCTTAATAGTCACGTGGTTACCTTGCTGAGTAGAACCCGATTTCGATCCAGTGCCTTTTCCACTTCGACCTACAAAAGAAGAGAATCATTCAGTTAGATATAGAATATGGGTCTCACAAAACTCAAATTCTTTAAATTATCAAACATACAAACTAAGGACTGGGTGTAATATTTTACTTATCTGTGATTCGCTATAGGTAGGTTCCCATGCTGAATAGCGACCGCCATTAGACTGGAAGGGGAGAAGTGAACATGATCAAGCTGATGGGTACCCTCACATCAAATAGGGCCCCATCATTAGTTACAATATCCAGTATAAATAATGCGCTTTCATAAAGGTACAGACATCAAATCGAGAAAACTTTAAACAAGGGTGGATTTCGTACAGTTATACAGTAGAAGAGACAATTTGTAGAAAATATTTATATTAAACATGAGTTTCGCAAGTCTATACACTGATAAAGAAAAATAATAACACAGGAACCTGTCTAAAAGAAAGGGAAAATTAAATTTAAACCATGGAGTAAGGTGCATACCCTCCTCCTAATAGACAAACCATGGCCAAGCCCATACATAACCTGCAACCATTGTCTGTGGAATGACATAGGAACCTTAATCCAGAGAGGTATTGTTATTTCGGGTTCCCTAGGAGGAAGTGATGAATGGTTATCCATTCTCCTCAGTGGGATTGTGTTTTTCAGTCAGGGAAAGGTACGATCGAAGGAAGCTCATCGAAGTGGGTAGACAGAGCCAGGATAAGGAAAACATTATTTAGTAGTTATACAGAGAATACCTAAATATGACAGGGAACAAGGTCAAGACTAACCTAGAAAACTAAGATGCATTATAGTATGGCTTTCCCAAAACCATGATACAACACAACACAAGTAATAACGACAAGAACAAAATCTCACTGCTCACAAATAACCCTTGACAGTCCCTAAGGAAAGATGAAACCAAAAGTGAGAGTTCGACAAGAAAAAACTATCTACCCGTAGCAAGGAGAACCAGAATGCCTCTGTAAAATTTCATTAATGAGGAAGTAATTTTCATAACAGAAAAAGGTTAAAGTGAAAGCACAAATCTTACTAGGAGGTTTGATAAAGGATATCGCCTACATCATGGAAGTTCTCCAGTCTTTCCTTCGACAACATTTTTCGGACGTGCAGAACCAAATCCTCTATGAATCTACTCGGTACCAAAATGAACTGCTAACCCAAAAGGAAGGCCTTACCACGTATATTAAATGTTGTTGGTATGAAGGAAGGGTCAGCCATGTGAGGGAGGTAATTTGGCAAAACCATAGTGGATGAAAGGTCAGATAATGGCCTTGACTCTTGTGCACATCAGGTGCACTTTAATGGTCTAATCAGGGTTTAACTCTTGAATGACATGTTCCTTCTAGCTCCATTAATGGGTTACGGATGAAACAAGTTCCTGTGCGTTTAAGGTAAGTTTAACCCTAACCAACACCAACCTCATTATGGTAGTCTAGTCAGAGTGTTATATGGAACAGGTGGAGTCAACGAACAACTAGAACAGACTATTGGTTTTCAAATATTCGTTACCTGAAACTGGAAAATACTTACATCAACCATTTTCCTCGTTAGTTAAAATATTTCGTAGGGGTATAACCCATGTAATAGCCAAATAGATTTAAATGTCAATTTATTTCATAAACTAAGACAGTAACTACATAACAGAATAATAATCTTCATAATAGTAACTTCAATAACTTAAATTTAACAATGAATAATAAATTTTTATAACAAATTAAAAACAATGCATAATTTTAAATACATGAGTCTAATGCTAATAACCCTCCGTTTGTCTGCTTGCCTTCTTGACCGCTGCTGCACCGTGTAAACACTACCCAAAACCTAGTTCCACCCTACCAACTAGGTAACTTCCTAGCTCTAGGATATCATATGGATATCCTGGCCCCCATGCCCAAAACCTTTAGCAACCCCAGTGCCTGTACTGATACAATCCCACTCCAAAACTCCACTCCTCTCTGCAAATCCAAGAGCCCTTCAAAATCAATCCCCAATCTCCTGTAGAATGTTCCTCTCGTAAACCTCCTTCCCTACCTAACCCCTCATTTACTTCCCTACCTAACCCATTTATTACCTTATCTTCTCATAATTAATATCTTACTCCTTTGAATTAATATCGTATCCCTTTGAATTAATTCTTATGCCTTTCTGTGTATGTAACTCTCCTTTTTTTTTTTAATTTAAACAATATAACTTATTATCCCTTTTAAATTTAATTCCCAAGTTATTGAATATAATAGGTAGTTAATTAATTAATTAATCAATCAAACTTATAACGTTTAATTAATTAATAAATATTTAATTAGTATCTTTATACCAACCTTGTTTAATTAATACCATGTTAAGACAATTAATCCCCTAATTAATTTTTACTTAATAATCCTTAAACATTTGTTCAACTAGGGTTGTTACATACACCCACCCTTCAGGAAACTTTGTCCCGAAGTTAAGGTATCTTATGGTACAAGGAAGAGAAACATTGTTCACACATTCATAATAATTAATCGGCATTATCAGTAAGTAAGTCAAGAAAACTCATACATACTAGTGTATATGTACAAGAAATGCATGTGTAGCTAGTACATACAATTCTCGTGCATGTACTAATAGTCAAACTATCATCCTTTAGTAATTTATGCATGAATCCAATCCAGTCAGCAAGACTAGTCTTTTATAAAAGACAACAACCAATCAAATGTTTGAGAAATTCTTTAATTACAATTATCCAGTTCAACAATTTTATTTTAAACAATTGTGGTTTAGTTACATAATAATGAATATTCATATATACACATTTATCTTTTTTTTTTTTTTGAAGGGAAAACATTA
>JASDQU010310892.1:3369-13620 GCA_032191745.1 Picea mariana
GGTTTCAATAGATGTGTTCCCTCGAAGAAGTTCCAACCTATAGATTGCTTGGCTCTCCACTTCATACTTAGTTTCTAGCTGGTAGATACACATTTTCTCCAAGGCTCCAACTAATATCCAAGCAAAATAAATGAAGTCCACTGCAAAATGTTTCACTGTTCACACCCCCAATTAAAACACGAATCATTGAAGATGAAATGAGCAAATGAGAGTGAAATGAGCTTTACTTTTGGGTTATAAGCCTTTAGGGTTTCAATAGATGTGTTCCGTCTCTTTTTTATCCATTCAAAAATTACATTTCAGACAAGTTCAAACCGAGTCACACAAGTTTTGTTGAGTTTCAGGTTGTTGACGAGTTTTCACTAAGCTTTCATTTTAGAAAGGACTCAACAAGACTCACAACATTGCTCTAGACTATTGAAATCAAATGCCAAGTTTCTTTTGATCCTTGCAAAACTACTTTTCACCTCCATAGAGTGTAGCATGTTCTCTTTTTGGCAAAGAAAGACATCTCAAATCGCCTCCTTATTTTCATTGCACTGTCGATTTATAGCTCTATTTTCTTTAAAGGCGTAGTCAAGTCAAAGGTTCACTACACGAAAGGCTTCAACGTCTAGGACATTTGGGTTCTTAGAGCTCCTCCATTTCCAATTTTTCTACCTCTTCAAGTTCGTCCTTCAAAATAAGATCTCTTTTCCAGTTGTATGAATAACTGAAGTGGTCTAGGTGGACAACTTGTCAAATGATGGGGGCAATCCACATATTTGCATATTCATAAAATGTAGGTTGTAATTATACATCATTGAGATTAAATTTATCTTCAAGTTGTCATGATAGATCCAATCTACTTAACAAGCTCACATTCCAAAAATGAAGGAATATGGGCTTGGTCCTCATAGCCCTTCCACCATACTTTCCAATCAACATGCTACAATTATTGCATGTTTTCCCTCGTCCATTTATCTCTTCCTTAATGTATCTAAGAATCCCAAGGATTTTTCGATGTTGGGATTGCCTTTTCACTCTGCCAACCCTCGACTCTTCATTATATATTTCTTTCATGGGAGATAGAGTCCATTCCACCTTTTTCAGGGCACAGTTTGAGGAAACTATCCTCAATCTCAAATCCCTCCTTAAGAATTGGCTTACTTTTGTGTTATATTTTCTGCTGACTTTTTGGAATTTGGCTTCTTCTAATTCCCTTAAAAGGGTTTTCATTTTATCACATGACCACCTTACTAGGACATTTCTTGCCTCACATTTTCCTTGTAAAATTGAGTGTGCAATGCAAGTTAGAGGTAGGTTGTCTCTGGAGTATTTGGAATCTCACGAAAACCATCACTGCATCTGAAAAATCGTTTGGAGATGAAAACTTAAATTTGGAGAGAAAGGGAAAATAAATAAAAATAATCATTTACCAAAATATCGATTGGATTTCATCCACAACTCTTCAAAGCCTCCATAGACTTGCAACTCGACTCGGATACCATGTTATCACGACATAAAAGAACAACATTAACAAGCATTTGCAACTCTCCTCTAATACCATGTTGTTAGAGTAGTAGCATCAAAGAACAACATTAAAGAGCATGCATAGAGAAATGAGAAGTTAGACAACAGTTTTTTGCATGTGAGATGAAATGTAATTTCTCCATAAGATACATAAAATATAAAGGCACTGATCTAACTGATGGTCTTCTTTATAAGCTATATTTCTTATTCCATTTGACACCTCACGAGTGTCATGTCTTGTTATCGCACAATTTGTACTTTGATAAAAGGAAAGGTCAAAGGAGAACAAATTGGCGTAATTGGAGACTAATCCTAGCATTGTCACCTCAATAGGATGTCTCTTTCTATTTAGGGTGGTAGGCCCAAGGGAGACGTCCCCAATGACCTGGGGGTTTGAGAAGGCAAGGTCAAAAGGCTAGATAAATATCCCCTCTCACAAGTCACCATCGATCAGAAAGTCATGGTTTTATCACCAATGAAATGATAATGTATCAAAGTGTACCTGCCCGGAACAAAGCAACAAGAAACTATATATATTTGCAAGTACACTTGTTGGTTAGCACTTCATAAAACCATAGACTTTCTTGATAAAAAGCAATTTGTTGAATATGATGAAGTAAACATTAAATTATAACAACAATCTTTATAGAGCAATACTTCGCATTAAATGCTTTGAAATTACTTAAAAAATGACTAAGAATCATTGACCATTGAAATCATAATACTAGCATTTGATAGAAGCAAACAAGACAAGGTATAAATTAGCCTTTTCAATTTCTTTTATGAGCTTTTAATGCTGCATTTAATGGTTGTATCTTACTTTAGTAACAACAAAAAAATTGTTAGTATATTCTAGGGTTAGGAATAGTTAGTGGGAAGCTCAAAGAATAGGTTTTGAAGGTTGTTTTGATCAATTACTCAAAAGAAGACTTAGACTAGTTCTTTTAGGGAAAATGGAGTCAATAATGCAGCAGCAAATGTTGAAGAAAAATGATAATAGAAGAGTTAAAGACAAGAGAGATTGATAGATTGGAGTGTTGGTAACCGAAGGCTCCAATTATCAAACCCTAAGGGGAAACTAGCTACTAAGGTGTAGGTAACCCTAGGCCTTGGTAGATTTCCTCCCTCTTTAACTCAATGATGAAAGGAAATCGGCTAAGATGAAGCAAGTAAAACTAGGGTGTTGCAATGACAAGGCCCTAGCAAATGCTTCAAGAAAAATGGATTTTGAATAAGATCTAGTAGGTGAAGGATTTTGAAGCTAGGATAATAACATTTGCTAGTCTTCCTAGGGTTTAATCAAGAAATTTCATAATCTTGAATGTAAATGCAAGATAAATAAAACTATAACTATTCAATTAAGAAGAACTGCAGAAAATTCACTTACATACATCAAGAATAATCAAGAAAATCCCTAGTTGAACACATCCACCAAGAAGCTTGCCAAAATACACCAAATTTAGCCTTCCTCAACAAATGCGCCTAAAATTTCAGCCAAGAAACCTAAGGAGGGTGCTAATTTCAGTCCTCACAAGTGTGAGTGAAAGATGATGAATAATAAGAGTGATTTTCCTCTTATTTATACGGTTAAAAAGGTCGACATGGCCTATTACACATAATATCCAGTTTTTACATTAAATGTCATAATAAAACCCTAAAACAAGTTGTAAAGGTGACGTCATGCCCTTTTAGGGTGACGTTAGGCCCTTTTTGGGCAACGTTGGCCTCCTGGAGCAAAACGTTAGGCCTCCTTGGGCCTCAAGAACCTGCCACATGTGCCACTTGGTACACAACTGCCTCCAAAACATCCAAAACGTTGGGTGACATCATGGGTGACCTGGGTGACATCATGGGTCTTCCAAGGCCTACATCATGGTGGAAAGAGCACAACCCCCCTGGGTCCAGGCCTGCCAGGATGTCCCTGGTAAAATGTCCTCCTCTCGCTCTAGTGCAATCCCCTGATCTGTCTTTTCCCCTGGCTAGGGTCTCAACATCCATCTGGTGGGCTTCTTAGCCCTATGGAGGTTTGAACTAATCATCTCCCCATATGTACCTATCCATCGGGTGTGGCCCTGCAACATCAACAAATACGCCCTCCATGGACTCATAAGTCACAAGGATCATAGCAATGTCAATCACATCTAATCATCAAGTTATTTAAACATGTGCATGAAACCCCCTTTACCTGGACAAGTGCTCAAAGACGTTATGCTATTCTACAAGCCAAGTTTGGAGGGGATGCTAGGACGTCGTATTGGGCTAATGGTCATTGGATGTGGGATGTTCCCGGGTGAAGTCAAATCGAGGCCATGTGAGTGGATGAGGTGGTAAGGGATGTCTGGGCAATGGGTGCAGTGATAGCATGGAAATGTATGGCTTACCTGTGGGTGCCTCTGAAGAGGGTGAGTTGCACCTTGTCATGGATGCAAATGTTTCCAAGCCCATTCATGCCTTTTATTTTTATTGTTTTTTCTTTCAAAAGGCTAGTTAGGGGACACTGCCCTAGCATGGTGACCAGTGGTGGCAATGTTACCCACAAGCATTTCATGGAAATGAGAAGGTTGGCTCGTGATGAGACCCCCTTTCTCTTGGCTATGCCACCAAGAGTCGCTACCCTGGCGTGGTGACCAGTTGTTGGTAGTGCCATACCGTTACATGCCCATGGACCTAATAGGTTGGCTCGTGATGAGACTCCCTATCCTCCAATTAGGTCTTGATTTATTATTTTTTATGGGTCCCTCTCTTTCTTGCTGAGAAGTTTTTTATTGTTTTCTCGGGGATCCTTGGGCAAAGCATCTCAAGGTTTCATTTTTTGGATTTTATCTTTTGCCAGCTACTTTTACCCTCTGGGCCTTTAGCCCCTTCTTCCCACAAGGCAAGGTACAACCCTTAGATATTTGGCCAACCCGATGCCCGAACCAGTGTAATGGGATGGATGAGCGGGGAAAAAGATGAAAAGTGGTAAGTATGGTGGGAACGGACGATGACCTTTCATGAATCCCCCTAGTGGCAACTCAAACCCTATGGAAACCAGCTTACTAGGGCATCCTGTCATTCCCCCTAGGTGTGGTCAAGTGGAAAGGCATAAGGTCCAAGCACACGTTAGAAGCAAAAAGAATTAAATGCACATATCCAAAAGTTTTGAGGATCAGAGTAACACATACCATGATACTCGGATTCATTACCTCATGGAGCAAGACCCATTTCTGCTACAAGACCAGGCCGATGTGATGGTTGTTGCTGCTGCTAACAAAGTGGAGGCGTTGAAAAAGAAGAAAAGGATGGGCCTTCCAAGGCCATGCTCAAGTCAATCTAGCTCTCGATACTCCATGTCTAGGACCTGTGGGCCTCCAGACATAATCTCCTTAGTTATCCCTGGGCTAGGGGATAACATGTCTCTAATCTATTATTATAGTAACCAAACTACAAACATAAAAGTTGTGTACTTAAAAAACGACCTTCACATTCTAACAAAAGAAACGTCCATATTATTTTGCCTTTCCTCCCAAGGGCATATGGATTGCCCTACCTCAAGAAAGAGTCAATGATAACTGTATGCCCTAAAATATGTTACAATTCAGTGGAAGCTCCATCATAAACTTTAATATATAGTTCTATAATAAAAATAAGATAATATGATGTTGATGTGTTTCACCACTTACTCTGCACAATGCACGTGTAGAAGGGCCATGATACTCTCACTTACATAGGTTATGATAAATAAAAGTTCTAATGTACACGAGCAACAACAAAAAGTAAGAAACTCAACGAGAGGTTTTTTCCTCAACTTTAATGCATAATTTTCTAATAAAAATAAGATAATATGATGTTTGATGTTTAAGTGTTTCGTCACTTGCTTTGCATAATGAATACGTAGAGGATCCATAATATTCTGACTTACATATAAATTACGATATATAAAAGTCTATTGTATAGAAGTGACGACATAAAGCAAGAAATTCAACACGAGTGTTTTTTTCCTTTATTTTTAACAATAATAATTTGGGTTGATGCTCACAACGTTGCTTACATTTAATACGTTGCATTTGTGGACTCTCAAGGTCACAGGGACCTTCCCTTGGTCTTGGATTTGGGTTGATGCTCACAACGTTGCTTACATTTAATACGTTTCATTTATGGACTCTCAAGGTCACAGGGACCTTCCCTTGGTCTTGGAGAGGACCAATCATAGCTGAAAATTCTATATTTAATTAATAGCTACCAAAATTAGATTATGATAATGATAAAAAACTCGTCATAAGTAGTAGATATAGAAAGAGGAATAAGAGATGAAAGTGACACTCTTTGATACATTTCACAGATGAAAAATGGTGCGAAGTTAATACTTATTTATTTCTTGACAGGAGCGAATGACAAGCAAGGTGTCCACAAAATTTGAACCTTGATCTCCTTATAGTAAGTACCTCCTATAGGCCAATGGACAATTTCATAAACAGAAGATAACATGCAACTTGCTATAAAAATTAATAGAGAGATTATACAAAAATCATCTCCATCTACCAATCAGCGAACATTATAATTTTACAGAATGAAACCAACCATTTACATTCTTGATGTTGTGTTATCAAATTCTTGGACCATCATATTGAAAACAATGATATTGTAGGCCTGAATGCCACTGGCTACGATATGCAATGTGTATGCAATTAGGATTCTGTCAACTAACTACTTCACCTCCATTGTCCATCCCATGTTGTCCTCAGCCAAACCCATCTGAATGCTCGTAAGAGCTGAATACAATTCCTGTGAAACTTCTCCTGGAGCTCCATTCCTATAGATCACTCTGCAGGAATGCAAAAACTAAACGCTTTGATACACTGGATTTACTAAAACACCAGTCCTAGAACTAGGGAACGGGGATGAGTATCAAAATCAATAGCATAATGGGTCCTGCAATTCTTCTCAGACAAAAGAAAAATAAAATAATTATGGTCAATCATATACTAAGAAATGCTACAAACTCATCTTGAAATTGAGGTACTCACTCTGTAATGTAGTTTTTTCCAAGGACTCTGTAATGTAGTTTACCAAAACTTATTTCAAGAATCAAAACAACTTTCCAGGAACACAATTACTATTGATTTTTTCCTAAAAGGATAATTTTCATTTAAAACTTTATTAAGTTTAATGAGTCTTTAGTATAGTTAAAATATGAATGCACATTAGGATGATCATTCCAGTTCTAGTACGTTTAGATGTGTTTTGGCACTTACACTGCAATTTTCAAGAAGCATGTTTTACAAAACACTAGGGAGCAAAGCAATGTTTCCTGAAACTCGTGCAACTAATATCTGCTGATAAACATGTGCAGATCATGAAACAGAAAATTAAGCTGGAATAAAAACTTGAACAAATAAAGCCACCCAAGTAGGGGGCTTGTGCACTGCTACATAAATTGATCTTAAAAAACAAACTTGAAGTCTACTCGAACAAATAGAGCTACCCATGTATACGGGGATGGGGCACTGCTACATGAATTGATCTTAGAAAAACAAACTCGAAATCATGAACGGGCACTGCTGCATATTGCATACCATTTGGTTAGAGAAATTTTCAAACAGGTGCTGTTATGGGATAGTTTTTCAAATAAAAGTCAGTTTAAGATCGTACCATCAATATCCACTATGACTAGAAAAATAAACAATGCTCCTCTAAAAAAGGTTTCAGGCATATATTTCTAAAAGGGCCGTTTCGCTGCAATGATATAAACTAAGATAACGACCTCCAAAAATGAAATTGTCAGTCTTCAAAAGTATCAGATGCCCAAACCCCAAGGAGGTAGAGGAATATAATAGATCGAGAAAAGCATTATTGAAAGTTGAAACTGACAAGTGCACATGCTTTATATTACAATGCATGTATGCACATTAATTGGGATAGGAAAGCTAATTAATAATAAGGGATGATAAGAAAACATTGGTCACATCGTAATCTGTCATTCCAATGCTTGAAAATAGATCATTAAGCAGTACAGATGTTGAAGCAATCTTACATGCCATGATGTATCAAAATACAGGTTCTTCTGACCCAGGATTGATAAAAGCAAACGAGGCCATACTTTTGCACAGTTCTACTAACATATTTTTATTGACAACTTGCTACTCAGAGCATTCATGTAGGATAGTGTATAAATGAATATTCTCGATCACCAAAGGAGGCATTCATGTGAACTTATAACCAGTTTTCATAAAAATTTTATAGTCTGTGTGCAATGACATGATATTGCAACTAAGAAAAGATTAGACCATAACATAGCTGGTTATATGGTAAAGCACACATATAGATAAATTTGCTAATGATCAGAAAATTAACTGACTATATTAAATCAGATACAAACTAGAAAATGGCTAATAAGTCACATGGCATTAGTACTAGAAGTTTATGCTTTATCATAGAGGCCTTCTGATAAATTACTTTACAAAAATTACTGAGATATATTTGACAAAAATAGGTCTTTGAAAAATTGTTCACCTTCTATCAAGATAAGTGATACTGCCCACAGGAGAAACAACCACTGCTGTGCCTGTGCAAAAGACCTCATCTGCATCCATCAACTCGTCCACAGATACTAAGCGCTCATGGACCTGCACAAGCAAAATGGTTTGAAGCTTCATATCTATTAAAAAAGTATGCAGCTAAAATGAAATGTCCGAACCTTTCCATGAAAAATATGGTATACTATTTAAACACTGTTACCAGATCCACATAGTTGGATCCAGGATCCATGTTTCCATGGATCCGATACAGATATGATCCATCTGGATCCTCTCAGGATCTGTTTCCAGTTTGGAACACCATAGGGTCCACTTCGGATCCATTTCCAGCCTGCTGGAAACATCAACATGGCAGATCCTCAAAAAAGATATTTCTAAAGAAACACAATACGTAAATAAAATGCAGAGAGTAGGGGCTTAAATACGAACTTTTGCTATAAAATAACCTCTCCACCCATTCTAAAACACACAAAACTGAGTTTTAAACTTTTCATAGCATTCTGCATTTCTGAGTTTGTGAGAGCAATTTGGAATGGAATGTATTTGGAGATCTGAATTTTCTATGTTTCTGGTTCATGGTCTTTTTGACTATATATTTTTCTGAGGAAATAATCTCACCCCACTCTCAGACACTTATGCAAAGAATGGGGGTGCTGGTACCATGCCAGTGCTTGCGGAGCACTCCCCCTTCTTCCCTCAAATTTCTGGATGGAAGAAAGATTGACTGCCAGCCATGTGGGCATCTAGTAACCCCAAAGGACCCTATGAGATTTGATCCCGAGACCTCTGTAGACTTAGCACAAGAGAAACTACCAATCGAGCTAACCCTTGGGGCTAAGATTGTGTGTGTGTGTGTGTCCACGTGCGTGCATCGTTTCCGGATATTTGGATACCATCTTTTCAAAAAATCCAGCAGATCTGTATCTGCACCTGTTTCCATGCAACTTAGTTTAAAGATAAACAAATAACTGAACCATTTCACTTAGGAAATAGCAGAAAATACTAGTAGAACTCATACATGCCATCAATTGAATTCCAGCATCTAAGAAGCATTTTCTGATATCTCTGGCAATACTGTAGGAAACAGCAGAAGCTGGAAATTCACCAGTCACCTTATGTTTGACTCGGTAGAACATGATATATCATATAAGTTAATGATTGCACATGTCAGCCATCTTCACTTGGGATTTGTAAGGCACAGTTGTAGCTATTAATTAAATATGCCAACTGATAGTCATCATTACATGGACTCAAGGATCAAGGTATTTTGCATGCTTAAAGTGACCCTTGTGCAATACATACTAATCTATACATACGATTTCATAAGTCTCAGTTCCAAGTGACTTTCCCCTGCCATACTCATATTGCCTGAGTTAATGTATGCAGAACACCAATACAAATAAATTAAAGAAGACCATTTATTTCAAGTACATAATACATACACCATAACCTCGACTACGAGCCACCTCCATGATACTTTTCCTTGTAATTCCAGGAAGTATGGTTCCATGCAGGGCTGGAGTAGAAATAACTTTACCCTGCATAGAAACAGAAGAAATTTCTTGAGTATCAATAGAAGAAAAAATGGTTGGAACTATTTAGTATTTACTGCTAAAACTCATTCATCATTCAAGAATGAACAGTAAAGAATCTCACAAAGAATGTCGATCAACAGAAGCAATTGCATCACTGTATCAACATGGAATAACAAATAAATCAACTTTTTTATAAGATAAAGATTCACTGCCTGACAGAATATCAGGCAGTCACTGTAGTGCTTGGTTCTCACAATCTAGCCTATTGTTCTTTTTATTTTTATATTCAAAACATATTATTTCCTAACTGTACAATTGTCATGACACCTTATTACATTAGGGGTTAAAAGCAGCCGATGACGGTTGTTTTCCATGGCTGACTCTATTCCTTTATCTAATTACTGTTGATGTTTTGGTAGCTGCAGGAGGTATTAACCTCCACGTGTAACCTATGACTTAGAATAGAATATTCCGGAAGCAAGTGAACCATTAAACAGATGTGTGGAAACCCTAGAAGACAAGTCGGCCTAGCAGAATAAATAATATTAGAATATCATCTTCCAGAAATACAAGTTGGCTCCACATGATAAAGATAAACAGGAAATATAATTACCAGAAAGTCAGGTCGGCCCAGCTAGAAAAGTCACTGGATAGATTAATATAAATAGAGAATGTTTTAGCTCATTTGT
>JASDQU010310896.1:2310-13620 GCA_032191745.1 Picea mariana
GATAGGCCCGCCAAAACCTGCAGAGGGGGTACCCCCCCTCTGCACTCCCCCACGTCGAAGAGTGTACATACTTCTGGGGTGTAAAGTCTTCATGGGGTATAAACATGGTTGAAAGCAAGAACCTATAAATTAGGAACATAATCAGGCTCCACAACCAACACTGAGGACAGTGCATAAATAAGGGGGAGGGGAATGTAAAACCCCTAGGTCAAACCCCAATTGTAAATGTAAATGTAAATATACATATAGGTTGGTGAGCCAAGATATTTGTGCCAGAGTGCCTTTATATATATATATATATATATATATTGAGACCAAAGTTCTTTTGTGGTTATTAGACTGGATATCCAAAAGCTAAAAGGTCAGTGAGCCTATATTTGTAAAATGTAATCACACTCAGATTCTAATGAAAACACATCACTGCTATATACCTACGAGATAAAATAGTATGGGGGGGTAAACTCCGCTAGAATGGGAAAGGGGGATAAGAGTCTAGGAAATGGGGTTAATTTAAGGGGGATGAAGCCAAAAAGGAATGTTTTATTAATACTCCTAAATTTAAAGTCTAAATTATGGGATAATTTATTTTATCCTGAGTTTCTAAGGGGGAACGTATCACCATGTGGTGGGTCCATGTGGGGGACCCATGTAGTTCCCAACATGACAAGTGTCAAGTTGGGAACATGCACATAAGTTTGGGGGAGTTAATTCATTTTCCTATCATTCCATCATCATTCTCACATCACCACACTATTTTCAACCATACCTTCATCCTAACATCACCTGTACCTGTACTTGTACTTGTACCATGGAAATATTTGGAAATGGACTGAAGAGAAGAGTTGTCAGGCCCGTGGGATATTGAAGAAGTGGTTTGTCAAGCCCCTGAGCATTCTCTCCAGGTGAGAGAATTGTTGGGAATTGATTCCCAAGGTGCCAAGTTGCAACTACAAGGCTCTTAGATTTCATGTTCGACCTATTTTTGAATCCTCGAAAGGGAAGTGGGGCAGCTGAGGGAATGTTGATAAGAGAAGGGACACACTTCCTCGGGTGGGACACACATGTGGGGAATGAAGGACTATAGGTTGTTTGTTGGAGTTGGAAACTGAGACTGAGTTTTCTTTTGTTTGAGATAACTTAGCCTTGTTAGGATTCTTGTACTCAGGTGGAGTTTTATCCCCAGCTTGGTGGTGACCCATTGATGAGAGTTATGAGTAGTGTGGTCTAAGTATGGGAGGAATGTGGAAGTTCTGCACACAGTTGGTGTTCTTTTTACTAGACATAAGTGTCTATTGTTTGTTAATTTATGTGTTTTGTTAATATTTATGCATTTATTTTCATCGGTTTTTCATGTATATGTTGTATCTATATACTTGTTATTCTACATTAATCGGTGTATTTGCAAATAATTCTAGTGAATTTAATGGCTTTAGAGTTTATAATTTTTCATGTGTCATTTCCCAACAAAGGTTTGGAGATGCTACAATATACGTGAGCATATATCATTTGTGGTGTAAAGCATAATATCCCATATACCATGGTAGAGTCATCTGAAAGATCTCATGGATGATGTGAGGCTAGAAGATCAGGCCTAGAATGGTAGATATGAGTAGGAGAGCTCATCCAAGCAACATCAATGCACCCTTGAGAGGGTGGTCTAGAAGTAGTTTCCCCAAGGAAAATAGGTGGAACATCTAACGTCTACAACGATTTTGTGTATTATCTTCATAAAGATAAGTGTCGTGGTTAATTGATTATTATGTTGAATAATTGATGTTATGTTATGAATTAGTTGTTGTTATGTTTGTATGTATGAGCTTGCATTGTTATGTTACATGAATTAATTAAATTAATAATATAATAGCAAGGAAATTATGGTATCTGAGTTATGTAATGTGAATCTCAGCCTAACGAGAAGGTTGGGCATGAGATGTAAGGTATAAGGATTACCGCTTTGTAATGTACCTAGCCATCCATGTACATTGTTGGGATAGTGGAGTACTTCAAAATTAATTCGATCTTACTTAATACTTTGTTATGATACACATAGCTTCATATTATGATTTTTAACACTTTGAAATGAATTCGAAAAAGGAAAATGTGGCTATGCTTTTATGGAAATTTATTTATGTCTAATGACCAATTTAAGCTCTCAATATTAGAAACTTTAATGAGACTTACTAAGAAAATGAATTATTTAAAACTTAAATGTTAAAGACTTCATCAATATGCCAGGTAAACAAGATGCATTTAAAATTTCTAAATATACATATTATTAATTTATATTGAAATTGCATTTAATTAATAATTAATTAACTTTTAATATTAAAATAATATTTTATTTAATATTTTTTAATAATCTATATTTAAATTATTCATATTATTTGAAAGGCCTTGTCTAACTATTCTATGTTTTGGCTTTCTTGGCGATGACTAAAATCTAGATGAAATCACATTTTTTTTGTTGTTTAAATTGCATTTTGGAATGCATAAATGGATTCAGTGCATTGAAAAACCCATGGGACACTTGGATTATACAAAATTAGCCATTCAAATATGCAGATCCAACATTTTCTTGCTGGAGTTTGGGAAAAAAAAATACCCAGAAAAAGGCCAAAACATAGAACATTTACACTGCGGCAATTATTTTACAAATTTTCATTAAAATGAAATTAAATGAATATATGTATTTTTGATTAAAATTAAAACTAATATTTCAACTTTATTAATATATGACATCTAAATTCCCCAAAAAGATTCAAATCTACATGTATATGAATTTATTTTTACAAGGAGGTTCTCCTAAGAGATTCAAATGTATCTTTTTAATGGTATTCATCATTGTATAAAGTCTAGAGTCTATGTGATATTCAACATTTCAAAAGTTTCAAATATAATCTTTTTATATGACTTGAAAAGGGATTTTTTCATAGGCATAGTGGAGAAACTGAATTCACAAAGAAAGATGTTGTATAGATACAATTTATGAACCTATGTATACTCCATAAGAAACCTTCAATGTTAGGTATATCTTATTCAGAATATTGTTGGGAAAGAAACCACACACGGTTGTCACTTTAGATCTGATGTGTGGTTACAAAGGAATGGGCTCAAGGATGGTTATCATGACCAAATTCTTCATTTCATTGCTGGAGACACTGAAGCCATGTTGGTATTTGTATCCATGATGGACAACTCTAGCAATGTCAAAAGAATGTTTCTTGGAAGAAACAGGAACATTACTGCCTGGTTTGACAAGCTCCCAATTTAATTATTTGATTAAGTCATTAACCATGGCATGGATATGACTAACAACATCTTCCTTTGTTAATCCAGGATTCTCTTTCATATAACATGATATACACGAAGCTTCTTCTCCACAAGCCCTATCTGCCTGCATTCGCCATGCCATTGTCAACACCATGAATCATATTCTAATCAAAACTATTCAAAATCAATTGCACAATGAAATACAAAACTCCTTCCATCTGTGTTTGGTTTGATAAATGTTATACCTTGTAACCACGAGTGTCACCTACAAGTCATAGGATGCCAGATGCCAATATATTGAACTTAGATGGAAAGTCAATTCCCTACAGGATGTGGTGAGGAAAGGGAATTTCCAAAGTGAGGATGGGTTGCAATTTGGATATGTGATAACCAACACTAATTTTTCCATTCTCATAGTACTCCTCGAATGTTGGTAGACAACCACTAGATATCCACTCTGCTTCTTTCATATACAAATCAATATAGGCCTCCCACTGCACATGCACAAGCAAATAAAATTAAATAATCACCAACCAGTCTTGTTAAATACTTGTCCAAGTCAATCCCATCAAAGAAAAATATGTATTTCCACAAATATATGCATGTATCCCTATTGTCCATACAACATGTCGAGCATAGTTTATCATGTCTCAGCCTTGAGAATTTTCTGCATCTAGCGCTAGTTCATTTATAGTTTCGTAAAGCACCATCTACACTCTTTTCATATATTCTGGAAGAAACTCTATGGCGGATAGATTCCATCTGATCAAATGCAATTATAAACACAATTTTTGGTCAAATCAAATGTTTGTTTCAAAGGCATTATAAAAGAAAGAAAATATTCTTCTAAAACTTGTTCACCACTGGTACCACCTCTTAATTGTCGTTGTGAATCATTTGAGCTTGTCCATTGTTTTGAAGGTGTCATAGATATCGTCCAAAATCGTGACAAGATGACATGTTTTGGAAAAGATGAGTCGAAATGCAGAATGTTTAGGATCAATTGCAAAGCAAGAGGCCAAAGTGTAGTATTTCACATGAGGATTCCGAACAAAGGTTAATTGAGAGAAACCTTAATCTTTCCACCATCTACTCACAAATTCATAAATTCATTGATTTTGCATTATTGAATATTGGATATCGTTCGACCATTCAAATGGAAATTTGTGTGTGAATAGAATATAATCCGATGACAAAGTTCATCATCTGGAGATATGTTTTAAATCTCTTTGTTGTATGGAGTGAAATATATTGAACTCATATTTTTCAAGTTCCAAAATTTTCTCGGTGTTCATATATGGCATCCTGAAAAACAAAAATCCAACAAGTGCCAACTGCTAAAATACTATATAGAAACTAAACTATTCAAACACGGATTTGTTACAGACTTTTTTAAGCAAATATAAAAATGCTATATGGAAACTAAACTATTCAAACACAGATTTATTTGTTATGGACTTTAGAAAGCAAATAACAATGTCCCTCTACTAAATGGGAAACAAAGTCACATTGTCCAACTATTTCAAGAGATTAGAGAAGAATTTATGGTTTTAAAACAAATAAGTGTGGATGCCTAAAAAAATGTATAAAATAAAACATGAAGCAAAGAAAAAACAACTTTTAAAGAAGAGCTACTTGATAATTTGACACATCTTTAAAAAAATAGACTTCTCCAATTTTTATGAGATAAATTGGAGAATATAAAACATTTGTTCTTTGACATTTAAAATAGTGAATTCAACCATTGTATTTAAAATCAAATGAGTTATTTTGAACTTGATACATAATATTAAGAAAAAGGTTTTGGAAAGATCAACATATTATTTATATATATGTTGATAGTCTAGTAAAAGACACAGTAAAATCCTTCAAGAATTTGGGATAGTCCAGTGGATAGAATCACACTTGAACTTAAGCTTGGGAGTATGATCATAGATTAGTATGAAAGGAGATTCTTAGAACTATTGAAATATGTTTCTTTCATCAAGGATGAACAAGTTAAGATTTATAGGTACCTGAGTAGGATACCATCATTTATCAGTGATAAGATATGGTATGATGATCCCAAGACACTGGAGGAAACAATAAGAAGGGATAAGTGCATTTACTATCAACATAGAGGAAGACAAACTTTTCAAAATGTTTGGGAAGATAAGAAGAAAATAAATATGAAACAGAGAAAGAAGGGAACCAGGCCACCATTCTTTAGAAATAACTCCCAGGGACAACAAGTTCCTAAGGATCCTAGAATGATTGAGACAATGGTGAAAAGACCAAGGTAGCCACCTATTCAATGTTGGGTTTGTAGGGGAGACCACATGTACAAGGATTGTCCTCATAGAGATGAAAAAGTAAGGATTGGTCATAATATGTAGCAGATTGATATAGTGGAAGACATGGGAAGAAATGTACCAAGGATCTATGGAGTTTTGGACAACAAGAAATTTGACTTCTAGTCTCATATGATTGAATTGGAAGTTAAGATCAATAACCAACCCATTGTTATTTTAATTGATTCAGTAGCTAGTCATAGTTATCTAGATCCTAAGATGGTGGAAATATTGCAATTGCCAAGAAGCAATCTTGGAAAACCTTGGTTGGTGCAGCTAGCTACAGAAGCTAAGAAAAAATTTAATGAGATGGTTAAGCCATGCCCAATGGACATGAATGTGCTGAACAAAAAATATGATTTGAATATCATACCATTGGGATCATACGATTTCCTGATTGATATGGATTGGTAGAAAAAAACATCATGCTATCCTAGAATGTTATAATAAGGCATTTATATGCTTGGATGATGAAGGGAACTTGAGGAAAGTTCGGGGAATTCTCAGGGAAGTAACCATCAGAGAAGTTTCAACCTTGCAGTTGAAGAAACATTTCAAGAAAGGGTGTCAATATTTGCAGCACATATGGAGGAAACACCTAAGGATAAAGTGACAAATGTTGAAGACTATGCAGTACTAAAAGAATTTGAATATGTATTTAAAGAAATACCAAGGTTTCCAACAAAAGTAGATATTTCTTTCTTTATAAATCCAAGGATTGGAGCAACCCCAGTATCCAAAATTCCTTATAGGATGAGTACACCAGAGTTGAAGGAATTGCAAATGCAACTTGGGGAGATATTGAAGAAGGGGTATATACACCCAAGTGTGTCACCTTGGGGTGCTGTTGTTTTTGAAAAGGGAGGATGGAACCTTGAGGATTTTCATTGACTGCAGGAAGCTAAACAAGGTAACTTTGAAGAACAAGTATCATTTGCCAAGGACAAATGATCTTTTTGATCAGCTGAAAGATGATAAGATATTCTCCAAGATTGATCTTAGTTCAGACTATCATCAGTTGAGAATTAAAGAAGAAAAAATCAACAATACTTCCTTCAGAACAAGGTATGGCCATTATGAGTTCACAGTGGTGCCATTTGGGCTGTCAAATGCACCAGTTGTCTTCATGTGCCTAATGAATGGTATTTTCAGGGATTACTTGCATAAGTTTGTCATTGTCTTCTTAGATGCTATCCTTATATATTATAAGTATGAATAAGAACATGAGAAACACTTGAGGATGGTGTTACAGGTATTGAGGGAACATCAATGCCAAATTGAGCAAGTGCTCATTCTACCAGAAGCAAATTTATTATTTGGGCCATATCATTTCAGAGGAAGGGATAACAGTGGATCTAGAAAAGATAAGGGACATTGAAGGGTGGCCAACAACAAGGAATGTCTTTAATGTGAGATCATTCATGGGGCTTGCAGGTTACTATAGAAGATTTATTGAGGGATTCTCAAAGATTGCACACCTAATCACTTCCTTGCAAAAGAAGGGTGTGAAGTTTGAGTGGACATCAGATTGCAAAAGAAGTTTCCAACACTTGAAATATTTGTCGACTGGTGCAACAATTTTGAGAATTGTTGATCCTAATGAAGATTGTATAGTATGCATTGATGCATGTAAAGAATGACTTGGTGGAGTCCTTAGTCAGAATGGGCATGTGGTATGCTATGAATCAAGGAAATTAAAGAAGCATGAAAGGAACTATGCTACTCATGATTTGAAATTGGAAGCCATAGTACATTCCTTAAATATGTGGAGGCACTACCTCATGGAAAAAATATTTGAGTTGAGGACATACCATAGTGGTATGAAATATTTATTTGGACGACCAAGTTTAAATGCCAGGAAAATCATATGGTTGGAATTCCTTAGTAAATATGACTTTAATATAAAAATATCAAAGGTAAAGAGAACAAGGTGGTGGATGCACTCAGCAGAAGGGTCCATGAGATGCATGTTACAACCATTAGCATGTATCAAACAAATTTGAAAGACAAAATTCTAGAGGCTACAAAATCGGATCAGCAATACATGGAAATAAAGGAAAACTTTCAACAAAGTAATTTACAACAGAAATTTGAAGACTATAAGATGGAAAATGATGAAATTTTCATGTACAAGGGCATAATTTATGTGCCAAATTCTCAGGAATTGAAAAATATGATATTAAAATAAATGCATAATGTGCCCTATGTTGGGCACCCAGGTTACCAGAAACCATTGCAATTGTCAAGAGCCAATATTATTGGCCATGTATGAAGAGAGAAGTTGTTGTTTTAATGAGAGGTGTTTGGAATGTTAAAAGGTCAAGGTTGAGCATAGACACCCAACTAGTTTTATACACCCATTTCCCATTCCTCAGTGGAAATGGGAAGTTGTAACAATGGATTTCATCACTAAACTTCCCATAAAAAACAAGAAATATGATTCCATCATGGTGGTGGTGGATAAGCTTACTAAAGCTTCTCATTTTATTCCAATGAAGTTAAATCACAAGGAAGCTAACACTGTTGATATTTATATGAGAGAAATTTCTAGGTTGCATGGTGTACCTAAGACAATTGTGTTTGACAAAGATCTCAAGTTCACATCAAAATTTTGGAAGGGATTATTTAAAGGATTTGGGAAAAATCTGAAGTTTAGGACATCTTAGCATCCAGAGTCATATGGGAAAATAGAAAGGTTAAAATGGGTGATTGAAGACATTCTAAGGATGTATGTGATGGATAAACCATCAAAATGGGATGATTATTTGAATTTGGTTTAGTTTTCTTACAATAATGGGTATCAAGCATCTCTAAAGATGAGGCCATTTGAGTCAATTTACAACAGAAAGTGCAACACCAGTGAGTTGGGACAATCCAACAGATAGAGTAGTGGTTGGGACAGGTTTACTTAAGGAAATGGAGGAGCAGATGGTGAAAATAAAACAAAATTTAAAGGCTTCCCTGGATGGGCAGAAAAACTATGCCATTAAAGGAAGAAATCATAGAGAGTTTAAAGTGGGTGACCATGTGTTATTGAAAGTAAATGCCAAGAGAAGTTCCCTAAAGTTGGGAAATTGTTCAAAGTCCGCAACATGTTATTGTGGTCCGTTTGAAAACATATAGAGGATTGGTCATGTTGCATACATGCTTGCACTACCTACATCGATGTTTATTCATAATGTATTCTATGTATATTTTCTTGAAAAGTATGTACCTGATGCTAGTCATGTTATTGATTGGAATGTGATTGAGGTAGAGCTAGAAGGAAAATTTCAAGTGAAACACATTTTCATATTGGACTAGAAGATCAAACAGCTCCAGAAACGAGCCATAGGGCTAGTAAAGGTCCAATGGACTTGGTATAGTCGTGAGGATGCAACTTGGGAGAACAAGGATGATATGAGAGCAGAATATCCACATCTTTTTTAGGACTTTTGAAGTTTTGATTGTATATGTGTATATACTTCACTGAGGATAGTGCATAAATAAGGGGGAGGGGAATGTAAAGCCCCTAGGCCGAATCCCAATTCTAAATGTAAATATAAATATACATATAGGTTGGTTAGCCAAGATATTTGGGACAGAGTGCCTTTGTATATATGTATTTTTAGACCAAATTTCATGTGTATTTATTAGGCTGGAGAGACAAAAGCTAAAAGGTCGGTGAACCTATATTTGTAAAATTTAATCACACTCAGATTTTAATGAAAACACATCACTACTACAGACCTACCAGATAAAATAGTACGGGGGAGTAAACTCCACTAGAATGGGAAAGGGGGCTAAGGGTCTAGGAAATGGGGCTAATCTAAGGGGGATGAAGCCAAAAATGAATATTTTATTAATATTCCTAAACTTTAAAGTCTAAACTATGGGATAATTTACTTTATCCTAAGTCTCTAAGGGGGAAGACAACACCATGTGGTGGGTCCATGTGGGGGACACATGTAGTTCCCAACATGAAAAGTGTCAAGTTGGGAACATGCACATAAGTTTGGGGGACTTAATTCATTTTCCTATCATTACATCATCATTCTCACCTCACCACATTGTTGTCAATCGTATCTTCATCCTTCCATCACCTATACTTGTACTTGTACTTGTACAATGGAAATATTTGGAACTGGACTAAAGATGTGGGTTGTGAGGCCTGTGGGATATTAAATAAGTGGGTTGTGAGGCCCGTGAGCATTCCCTCCAGGTGACATAATTATTGGGAATTGATTCTCAAGGTGCCAAGGTGCAACTACAAGGCTCTGAGACTTCTCGTTCGACTTGTTGTTGAAGCCTAGAAAGCGAAGTGGGGCAGTCGAGGGAATGTTGAGCAGAGAAGGGACACACTTCCTTGGGTGATACACACATCTAATGTCTACAACGATTTGGTGTATTATCTTCATAAAGATAAGTGTCATGATTAATTGATTATTATGTTGAATAACCAATGTTATGTTATGAATTAATTGTTGTTTTGTTTATATGTATGATCTTGCATTGTTATGTTGCATGCATTAATTAAATTAATAATATAATAGTGAGAAAATTATGATATAGGAGTTATGTAATGTGAATATCATCTTAACAAGAAGGTTGGGAATTAGATACAAAGTTATAAGAGTTACCACTTCGTAATGTACCTAGCCATCCCTGTACACTGTTGGGATAGTGGGGTACTTCAAAATCTTAGTTAATACTTTGTTATGATACACATAGCTTCATAATATGATTTTTAACACTACGAAATAAATTCGAAAAAAGCAAATGTGGCTATGAATCGAAGAACTGGAAAACTGCCCTTTCTGGTTTTTAAAGTGTTCCAACACACCTGATATTAATGCATAATGTATTATCAAATCTATATCCGCAGTAAATGGCAGTTGGCTGCGTCATGAAAGAACTTATGGCAGTTGGCTGCTATCAGAAAAGAACTTAAGCGTGGATATATCTACCTGAAGACACCGGGTATCCGTGTAGTCGAAGAGTTCGAAAACCCAAAGCAGTTGAGTTGAGATCAGTGACGTCACTTTCTCTTCCACATCTAATGCCTTTCTCGCTACGATGACTGACCTGTAAACATAATCCAGCGCCGATTTTATCTCAGTTTTGAAATGCCTATCAATTCCCAAACGTTCAATGCTATCGACTACGGAAAGGCGTGAAATTAGATCGTTGAGGGGAGTGATTAATACTCCATCTTCCACCGAAATTGAATTGAACATCTCTTTCACTTCCTCAATAAGTCGCTCAGCACGTTCAAGGTATGAAGGTGCCTGACCCGTTTACACAGTTCAGTTCATTTCATTTCATTATGTATAAGAATAAGTTCAAAGAACAGTTAAAAGATCACCTAAACACTAATCATTATGTATAAGAATAAGTTCAAAAGAACAGTTAAAAGATCACCTAATATCAGTGCAATAAACGGTTGGTGTATTAACCTGATTGCAGATTCAGATTCAGCATCCAATGGGGATAAGGATGCTCGGTGTATCACCGACTTACACCGAGCGTCGTCGTCAACGCGTGAGTTTTGAAAATTGCCATTGACCTTCCAGAAAATAAAAAATACATTTTCGGATTTGAAAGTGATGTTTTCAATCCATCGAGCATCATGTTTAATGCCCAAGTTTTGAAAATTGCCGTTGAGCTTCCAGAAAATAAACATTTTCCGGCTCTTTTATTGGATGTTGAGATTAAGGCTCTTTTATATGGT
>JASDQU010310898.1:0-13790 GCA_032191745.1 Picea mariana
CTTGCCTTGTGCTTTTCAATCTGCCTTTTTTCATTGAGTTTAGTTTTGTAAACCCACTTGACACCAATACTCTTCTTGTGACTTGGCAAATCAACAAGATCCCATTTCTTGTTCTTCTCAATGGAGTCAATTTCTTGGTTCATGGCTTGAACCCAATGTGGCTCCTTTGTTGCTTTCTTAAAAGCTGTAGGTTGACATGACATTAGTGCAAAAAGGTTGTGTTGTTCAAAGTTATCCAACTGCTGATGGATTTCTCTCAAACTTTGATTTCTCTGATTTTGAATTTCAGAGGATGAGTCTCTGTTAGAAATTGAGTTATTCTGTGAGTGTTCAGGTTGTCTTTGTACTTGCAATCTTGGAAGAACAGTTTGAGGTACTTGCTGTCCTAAATTTTCTGTGTTTTCAGCACTGGGCAGCAAAGTATTTTGACTGTCCATTTGCTGATTTTTTAATCATTCCGGAATTGATTTTCCATAAATTTTACATCTCTGCTGAGAATTAATTTCTTGGAGATTGGATTGTAAAGCCTGTAAGCTTTAGATGTTTCACTATATCCAGTGAATATACATTTCTCACTTCTGTCATCCAATTTCTTCCTTAATTTAGAAGGTATGTGAGCGTTTGCTATGCATCTGAATGTCCTTAGATGCGCAACATTGAGCTTTGTCCCACTCCATGCTTCTTGGGGGACTTTCATCTTTAGACTTGTGGTTGGATATCTATTCAAGAGATAAACTGAGCATGCTACTGCTTCAGCCCAAAAAATATTTGACAAACTTTTCTCTTTGAGAAGTGTTCTTGCCATATTCATTATTGTCTGATTTTTTCTTTCAGCCACTCCATTCTGTTGTGGAGTATACCTGGCTGTTGTTTGCATAATAATGCCTTGTGATTTGCAGAAATTTGCAAATTCTCTGGAGTTGTATTCTCCTCCTCCATCTGACCTGAGTGCTTTGATATATTTTCCACTCTGTTTTTCAACTTCTACCTTGAATTCTTTGAATTTTTCAAAAGTTTCAGACTTGTGTTTGAGAAAATAGATCCATATTTTTCTGCTAAAATCATCAATAAACGTTAGAAAATAAAAGCTGCCACCTATGGACTCTGTTTGCATTGGTCCACATAGGTCAATGTGAACAAGTTCAAGATGTTGTTTGGCTTGATTGGAAGACTGTGGAAAACTAGTTCTCTTATGTTTTCCAAGTATGCAAGACTCACATGGGGGAATTTGCTCTTTAAAGGTAAGAAGACATTTGACCATGGAGTGCTTCTGAAGAAGAATTAGACTCTGAAATGGTAGATGTCCAAATCTTGTATGCCAAACCATTGTTTCATTCAGGGTAGATGCACTCTGTGCATATGGTTGGTTCATATTTGCAGTTCTGAGTGTAAGGGGAAACATCCTATTCGGAGTCATGTGGATTTCAGAAATCAATTTTCTACTGGGGTTTTTGTCATATATCTTGCAAGATGCTCCCTCAAAGAGTACCTTGTAGCCATGTTCAATGAGCTGTCCTACACTTAGAAAATTATGTTTCTGATCTGGAACATGATAGACATTGTTTATGTCTTTGTTTAAATTCTGTTTAGTAAGAATATGAACAGTTCCTTTTCCTTGAACTTTGACTAAAGTATCATTTCCAAGTGTAATATTAGATGAGAGTGAAGAATCAATGCATGAAAGTAAATATTTGTTACCTGTCATGTGATTGCTGCATCCTTTGTCCAGCAACCAAAGATCTTTAGGTTGTTGGTCAGTCTTGTGGCATGAGAGAAACATACCTCCTGAGTTTTCTCCCATATGATTTGACACATGTGCTCTGCCTGAGAGCTGATCTGCTTGTTTCTTCCTGCTTTTAGATTCGTAGTGCTCATACTTTTTGCGGTAATAGCATTGTATGCTTGATTTCTCATTTGATCTTCTCCCTCTGCCTCTTTGAGGCTGAAAACTCTGATTCTGATTTTTTTGTCTGAGTGCTTGGAAGTGTTGATTCAGTTGTTGTTGTTTGTGTCCTCCACTGGAATGAGGACTTCTGTGACTGCTCCCTCTTCCTTGGTGATCTCTGCCTCACCCTCTGCCTCTCCCTCTATTGAAGGAGAATTGTGTTTTGAAAGCATTGGCGATTGACTCATCTATGAGATGCAGTCTTGTCTCATGTGTCACCAGAGAACTAATTAGTTCATCTGTTGAAAAACATGACAGATCCTTGAATTCAAGGATTGTTGTTACAATCATTTCGAATTTCTTTGGTAAACTTCTGAGGATTTTCTCAACAATGCATTGATCAGTTATGGTTTCACCAGTCAATCTGATCTGGTTCACAATTCCCATGACTCTGGTCATAAATTGATCCACATTTTCAGACTCTGTCATTCTTAAAGTCGCGAATTGCGTCCTCAAGGTCTGCAGTTTAACTGTTTTGACCTTGTCATTTCCTTGATAGAAAGATTTAAGGATGTCCCAGGCCTTCTTTGAAGTACCAGTGCCTGTGATTTTTGAAAAAATTAAGTCATCCACAGAATTTTGAATCCAAAATTTAGCTTTATTTTCTCTATTTCTCTGAGTTGCCTGAGCAATTTTTTGTTGGTTTGTCATGGCAGCAAGGTCTGCTGGATCTGGTTCCACATATCCATGATCCACTGGATCCCAACACTCTTGTGCTTGCAAGAAAGATCTCATCCAAAGAGACCAGAACTCATAATTCTTTCCAAGAAGAATCGGACCATGAGTTGGTCCTAAATTGCTAGACGACGCCATATTTTTAAAAAAAATTGAACCATACAGAAAGAAAAATTCGTATTTACCTCTCTCCCGCGCATAAAACCAGGTCTGCTTCTTTCTTGCAGTGATTTCGGAACTCCGTTAGACGAGACCTTTGAACTCTCCAACTTTCGATTGTCGAAACGTCGAAGAGAGTTTATCGGCCTTGGATTGGCCCTTAGTCTCCGATCAATGTGACCACACGCCTTGATGTTAAAGTGCTATGGGCTTTTTCAGTTATTTGTCTTTCAATTTGTCGAAATGTGAAATATGCTGGAAAGGCCCTTCTCAAAAGCCTTTTCGAGATTTCGTGAATCATGACTTCGGGATGCGAAGTGGCCCGATCCTCTATCTGTGGGATCCCCGGTATGCTGAAACACCAAAATATCCCAGCTCTTATTTCCAAACTTTTCGGAGTAGTGCAATTCGGGATTTCGTGTTTCCCGATGTCGAGAGTCCTCGACCCTTCATCTTGCCGATTCTTGAAATGTCGATGGCCTTCCCTTGCGGGACTTTCCTTGAGGGCCTAGATTGTTGCCACGCGTCCCCTCAAGATGGACGGTCCTCGTCGTTTCGCGATTTCGTGACTTGCGACTCCAAATTCTCTGTCAACTTGAAACCCCGATAGCCGAGATACCGACGGTTTCCTCAATCTCCGCCACGTGTCCGAACGAATGGATGGTTGTGATCTTTTCGAGATTTCGGGACTTTTGTCATGGAGTGTCACGACCTTTGTCAACAAGACCTCCGATATCTTGAACTCCGAAATGCCAAAAAGTTGATGGCGCTTGTATTTGCTGCCACCTATCCTCTGAGATGGATGGCTCACAATCCTCTCTGGATTTCGTGATTTGTGATGTCGTGATTTCACGTATTGGGGTTTTGGAGAGCAGTCTCCTTCGCTCATCCAACTCCCAATCCCCGATTTTGTGATCGGATCAGATCTATAGCTCACGATCTATCTCAATCCAACTGTCCAGAATAACTCATGATTTCGCAATTCGGGAATTCTCACGGCAGACCTCTGACCTTGACACCCTACGAGTCAGTGAAACACCGATATCTCGCTACGTATGCGTTGACGGATGGTCCTGATGATTTCAGAATTTTGCGACTTCACAAGTCGAAATTTCTCATGTGCGCTCCAAAGGACTAAACCTCGTGCAATTTATCGCTGAACCAACGGTTGTCGGTCCTCTGCGCAAGATCTAACAGCTGAAACTCTTTCGCCTTTTCCACGCTCTCCTCGTCCCTTCTAAACTGGATTTCCACCTCGGATATTTTCGGAGGACAGATCTTATTGCTGCGACGGTTGTTCTTTGCTCCTTAGACATGATCTTTGCTGCATTTGAAGGAATTTTCTCCTGCGGAAGAAAATTTCATGATTCTTTCAAAGATTTGAAATAATTTCATGAGGTATTTGAAGCTTAGCGTTGTCTACTGCAATCTTTGACGGATTTGAGAGAATTCCCATAAATCTTTAAACGATTATGCCTTCTGCAGGAATCTTTAATGAATTTGAACGAATTCTTTGAGTTCTTCAAATGTTCCTACGTCCTGCAGCACTTCTTCGTGAATCTTTTACGAATTTGAAAATTTTGCAAGAATCTTTACTATTTCTCCATCTGCAGTCTTTGCTTCCTCAATATTTTGAGTGTATAGCACTCTTCTTCCTCGCGTGAGCTTCTTACGCTGATCTTTTGAGAGTATGAAGGGACAACTTTCCAAGCTTTGTGAAAACTCTGTGAAGCATTTTCTCATGATCCGTGTAAGCTCTTTGCTGTGAGGATCCTATTGCTCTCCAGCCTATGTGAAGAGACTTACTATTGAAGCTCTGATGCCATGATAAATTGTGAAGCAGGAAATGCAGAGAGAAAGAATAGAATAGAAAATAGTATATTAGAATATAAGAAGAAGAGTACAAAACAAGTACATGAAGAAGATTATGAAGAAGTACTATGCAAAGGGAAATAGCTGAGCTAAATAGGCTCAAGCAAATCAAGAATAGAAAGTACAGCTGGCTAGGATAGCTTGCAGGATAGCTTGCAGTGTACAGTCAGCCTGTTGAGGTTACATTATATTTAACAACAGGCACCTTGGTGTACTCCTGATGCTCCTATATGTAATTAAATCATTTAATCTGCAAGTTAATGGTATACCCAAATTTTAATTTACCAGATTGCTTTAGGGATTTAAATTTGATTTTTGATATGTTTTATTGTTTACATTAGCTAGATAACCTATATTTTTTGCAATATATGTTTTCAAGCATTAATATATATGCATTCTTACAGTAAATGCTTCCTAATTTTAAGGATTGTGAGAAATTCATCAGAGTTAAAATTGAACCAAAAAATGTTGCAAAAATGTTGCAAATTACCTCAAAGATGCAGTGAAAACCGAAAACCTCACCTATTGTTGTTGTTCTGCAGACTAATGAAGAAGGTTGTGCACCAAAAAATATGTGATTCTTTGAGAGCGTTTCGAAAGGCTTCCCAAGCAATTTCCACCCAAGGATTTACAACAATGGATAGTTGGATCAAGTTTACAATAAGTCAATAAGTCGGCAAGGAAAACTCCATTAGAGGCACCCTGTGCAAATCCAGAGACCCTAGACTCTACTAGACTAGATAGTTGGATCAAGTTTACAATAGGTTGGGAAGAAAAACTCCATTGGAGGCACCCTGTGCAAAGCCAAAGACAGGGTGATTCGTTGATGATTCGTTGATGTAATGGGCTTGGGTAGGAGAAACTGGTTGGTTCATTCGATTGTGGAATGGTCTTGGATGGTCCTGGTTCATTGGTTCATTCAATGATGGAATGGGCTTGGCCTTGATCAACTAATTATTCATGGGACTTAACTTTCTTTGATGGACACAAATCTTGCATGGTAGTGACGCTTTGTTGTTGGACACCTAATTTGAACACGTAACTATTGTACTCAGGCTCTATTATTGGACAAGTAATCAAGAAGGGGAACTTAACAGTCTTGGATGGTCCTGGTTCATTCGATGATGGAATGGGCTTGGCCTCGTGTGGCCTTGATCAACTAATTATTCATGGAACTTGACTTTCTTTGATGGACACAAATCTTGCATGGTAGTGATGCTTTGTTGTTGGACACCTAATTTGAACACGTAACTATTGTACTTAGGCTCTATTGTTGGACACGTAATCAAAAAGGGAAACTTAAGAGTGAAGATCCCAAACATTAAACATTTAATGATGCTTAATGTTTGGAATTAATGCTATTTTTAAACTTAGCATTAATTCATTTTGCATAGTACATATTCCATTTATTAAGTTTTAAGCGTCTCATTTCTTAAGTTTAAAGGGGCTTGCCTAGATATGAGGCCAAATAAGACCTCAAACCTAAAACTTACGAAGAAAAAAGAAATAAGAGCTTGAAAATTGTATGAAAGTGCTAAAATTTTGGTAAAAAATGTATGATTTATGTGCAAGGATTAAATAGCATATTGAAAAATGGATTACTAATAGTCCCTGCTGCCCAAGGGACTAATAAGACTACATGCTACTTTAAACGCACTTATACTTAGAGATCTTTTATGAGGAAAGTAAATACAAGTTCCATAGGATTTTCTTTACTATAAAAATAAGAATGAAATTACATTTCGTAAAATACTATAAAAATAAGAATGAAATTACATTTCGTAAAAGAATTTGACAAGACCAGATAAGTATAGGGAAAATGATAAATAGAGAGAAACAAAATCTGTGTTAACAGTCCAGAAGGACAAACAAAACCCATAATTGTTTGTTCAATAGGACTTACATATAACTGTACAAAAAAAATACCACGAAAATCTATCTACAGTGAATCACGTAGACCTTTGTAAAAAAAACATCTTTAGAGCTCTCAAAGATCAGTACAGACTCAAATTAAATATTACATCTCTGTTAGGAGGGAACTTGGAAGCATAAACCCTAATCCATGAAAGACTAATTTTTATATATACAACCTATTCTGAATATGAGATTTGGAAAGCTAATAACTCATGTATAAATCACGAGCTTGAAGTTCGCAGGTCGACTTCTAGAGAATAAATCGTAAGAAACGCATACAGATAATTCCACCCACGAGTTCATTTTTGGAATAGGGTCATTAAGCCCAGTTGGTTTGGACCCAAAATAAAAGCAACTAATAAAATTGGTTAGTTCCTCTTTAATATCTTAGAATAAATTCGAGGAAAATAAAGGAATTAAACATTTTCAACCAAAACTAATACTTACCAGTGAGGGAATAACCTATGGTTTACTGCCTTCGTCAGAGAAAACGCGTACGAGTAGATTTAACCAAACATGTAACAAAGATTTGATTTTAGTCTTAAGATATACAAAATATATCAACAAAGGAAAGACATTATATCGAGTTATGATAATAAGACGACTGTACTTACATAAGAGGAACAATTTGGTCTTCTCCGGTTGGAAAACCCTTTCCATGGTGGAAAAACCTCCGAGGAACGAATAACTCTATTCAAAAAAGAACTTCTGCAGAGTAACTCCGCATGTAGAGAAAACTCACAGGATAAATTCTTGCGTAGAGAAAGCTATAGGGTAACTCCTCATGTATAGTAAGCCTGCAAGGTAACTCCTCACGCAAAACAACTCTTGTAGTGTAAGTCTCTTCATAACACTCTTAGAGAGAGCTCATTTTCTCAAAACACAACAATTTTATTACAGAGAAAAAAAAATTGATAAATGACAACCTTACGGTTTCGGAAAACCTCGTAGGAATCCTGAAACCGTCGTTGAAATCGAGATCCCGTACTTCCTCCAGGTGGTGGTTGATCTGAGAAACACTTCTTTAAAATCAACGGCTAAGATCATGACGCATTAAACCTCCTTTAAAACCTCTATAGGACGTCACCAAACGTTTTCCATATGTCTTGTTTACCTTTGCAAAGGACGGGGATCACAACAAGCATTAACATCATACAGTGTGTAAATTTAATATGAGTGATGTGTTGATTAACACGCATTATGTCATAAGAATATGAAAGGATACTTGGGTTCGACTTTGGTATAAGGAAATTAAATCGTACACCCTAAATCTTTTCTAGAGTTGTGTAGTATGTGAGGTTTTCACAAGGACCTATAATATTATAGTATGTGAGGTTTCCACAAAGAATTTTAATGTTATTTGAATGATACATATTGTTATCTGAAAGACATACATTGTATGTTAAAGGATTTTATAGTGTTAATAAGGGTCCAATGGATATAAAATTGGTAAGGTTTATATGTAAGCCATTAAATATCAAGAGTGAATATAAAAGCTTAGAGTGACTATAGGAACTTTAAGGTATTTTTATTTTGATCAATGGTATGGATATATAATATCAATAGGAACCTTAAGGTATAGCATACAAATATCTCTATAGATATGTAAATTGTGTTTATGCTATTAAAAAGAAAATTAAGGTTTGTGACATCAAACCATGTGCATCAAGTACATTATAACATCCATAAACCATGTATCAAACATATACCATATAATCTACCATGTGCCAAGATGTGCCAACATGTACCATGAAATGTGCCTCAACCATATACCAAATCACTCATGACATGTTCCAATTATGCTATACACCATGTACCATAAGATATCATCAATAAAATACCTTTAAAAATATATCTCAATCGACATATACATCCAAGATGCGACTCAAGGAATATACCAAAACTCACAAAGACATGCCTCAAGAATGTTCCACAATATCACCAAGATGCAACCTCATAACACATAGAATAACATGCCTTTACATATGTAACTAACCCGGTTCCTATGATCCTGATACACAAACCAACCTCAACCTCAACAACCCGACACAAGCATTTCTCCTCATTTATGTCTTGTCCTCGCGGGACAAAGACCTCTTGTCACGTGGGGCCTTGTGTGACAAGCACTAGGAAACCCGCGAGGGTATCATCAACCATGTGTCAACATGTACCATAAACCATGTACCATGAAATGTGCCTCAACAATATACCAAATCACTCATGACATGTCGCAATCATGCCATACACCATGTACCATAAGATATCATCGACAAAGTGCCTCAACAAATATACCTCAACCAACATGTGCATCCAAGATGTGTCTCAAGGAATATACCAAAAGTCACAAAGACATGCCTCAAACATGTTCCACAATATCACCAAGATGCAACCTCATAACACATAGAATAACATACCTTTACATTTTTAAATTAACTTATGCCTTTGATCCTAATACATAGACCAACCTTGGCCTTAGCAACCTAACACAAGCATTTCTCCTCAGTTTTTTCTTGTCTTCGCGGGACAAATACCTCTTGTCACGCAGGGCCTCGCATGACAAGCACTAGGCAACCCGCATGGGTGTCTCGTGGGACACTAGCTGTGTGACCCACAAGGGTCAACCAAATTAGGGTTTTTAGGGAAAACCCTAGCTCTCCTCTATAATATTGAAACTCTCGCACTTCTCACTATTCGCTACCTCATATTTCGTTGTCGCAAACTTGTCAATAGATCACTAGTTCACTAGAAGATATTCAATAGAGTGTGTGAGTGAATGTAGTTGTGAATGAATTATTGTTTTGGCATGGCGAGTATTATCCGTCTATGAATGTATAACCTACATTCACACTATCCTTCTTGTTTTTATTCCTCAAACAACTTTGGGTTCCATAACCACACCTTCACGGCTTCGTGTAGATTTCATCAAGACTTCATCAAATGCATTCATCACATCTGTTGACATCAACCACTTTTGTTGACATCAATGGCGACTAATTTACCATCAATCTCGACCACTTCTCTAGGGCTTCGAGACTTCTCAAAGGGTTGACATCAATTATAACCAATTGTCCAACAATTTTAAATTAATTTTTTTAATTCATATAAATTATAAATTGAAAAAAAATCTATAATAAAACAAATTATATGGGATTATATAAATGTTTTAAGTTTTGGCTTTTTTCGTATTCAATACTTGAAGTAGCAAAAATGTTGCATACACTTTTTATATTTTTTCTTTTACTTCATAATTTCTCTATAAATAAAATTTTATGAATATATTAAATATAAAAGATTAAATCATATTGAAGTTTTATCTATGATTAAATAGTTATGATAAGTTTAAACATAGGTGTTTTTACTAATGAGAATATTCTATATGTAATGTTTTATCCAAAAACATAGTAAAAAGAATTTATATTTCTAAATTTATTAGGATTATCTTCATATTAACAATATATATTTAGAAAATTTATTCAATTTTTCTCTAATTTAATATATTCCAGTAATTTTTGTGTAAATACTTTATATGTAATGTTTTATCCAAAAATATAGTAAAAAGAATTTATATTTTTAAATTTATTAGGATTATCTTCATATTAACAATATATATTTAGAAAATTTATTCAATTTTTTTCTAATTTAATATATTCCATTAATTTTTGTGTAAATACTTCAAATTAACTAAATATTTGTGTTTTTTTAATTTACATTTAACATTAATATGTCAAAAGAGTTCCAAATATTATAAGTATAAAAGTTTTATTTCTAGTACAAATTTGAATAAATGGTTATAATTATAAATCTTTATACAATTCCAAAATTTAATTGAAAAGAATTATTGATAATATGTCAAAAGAATTTCAAATATGATCAAGTATAAAAGTTTTATTTTAAGTATGAATTTGAATAAATAATTATAATTATAACTCAGTTTAATAGTTATTAACATGTGTTTTTTCTTAATAAATCACAAATAAACTTTACATAAAAAAAAATTTATTTTAAATACCAATTTAAATAAATAATTATAATTATAAATCTTTATACCATTCCAAAAATTAATTCAAAAGAATTATTGATAGTACTAAGATGGAAGTCTAAAGGTTGGTGTTTGAAGTTATTACACCATTGAAAAAAAACTTCCATTTTGTATAGTTATTACAAATAATACCATGGATGTTTATTCAAGTGGTATTGATTTATTCCACTGTCATAAGGTTCAATTTATTCTATGCCAGTTGTCATAAGGTTCGGCCAACTTAATATAATTTTGTATGTAGTTATTACAAATAATATAATTTTATATATAGTTATTATTATAAATAATATTTGTAATAACTTTTGATAAATAAGGTTTGGTAAATGGATGGTTTTAGAGTATGATTTAAAATTGAAGAAATAGGTTAATTGTTTTATATGAGTATTTATCAAAAGTGAAATGAAAGTTTTTTCTTTTTATGGATTTTCAGTTGATTATTTTAGGTGGTGTGGTTTGGTTATGTTTAAATAGTTTTATCTTTTAACAGTTTTCATTAATATAATTTTGGGAGAAATTGTTATTTCTGTTGTGTAAATTGTATTTTTGAATGTATAACTGGATTCAATGTCTTGAAAATCCCCTAAAACCATAGGATTATACAGATTTACTCAAATCTTCAGATCCAACAATTTCTTATTAGAAAAATAACCAAAATATAAGTTTAAACTACGACTTATAGACTTCCTTGAATAATGATGAATCAACCTGCATTGACTGACTGTACCCACTACTAATTGGATTGGGTTGTAGAAAACTGGTAGATCGAAAAAAAATTGTTAACAGGTGAAGATCTACACATATAACTCACGATAAGTGGCCTAGCTAGCGTTTCATAAGGAAACTTTAGCTGGTCAAGAAGAGGATTAGGTGCTACCGTTGATCCTTGAGTATTTATCCGACCACAGGTCGGACTGTACAAGTATGGCGCGGGCCATTTCTTAACTATTTGTAGCCCAATAGGTATCGAGCGAGTAGTTGCTCTTAATGGTTGTATCGAATTTTGATTCATTGTTCTCTGACAATTGGTGGGAAACAGTTCAGCCATTCATGTATTGAGAATATATAAATTTGTTGGTTGTGGCAGCAGTCCTGTGCGTAGTTGTTTGGGTGGAAAAATTGACTGAGTTAGCAATCTGCCACGCCGCTTAAGTGAGTAATCCAGCTGTGATCGGTCTATGTGGATAGCTGAGGCTGGTTGAACTTGTTTCTTTGTCATTGCAGAAATAGTTTTCCGAAGGATGTGATCTACTGTCTACTTTTGGATTTGTTATGTGGTACGCTCGCGGTCATTTGCGACCCAGGATTGATCTGTGTGGTGGCGTAGATGTTGTAGTCTGGACCAGCTGGTTAAAGCCATGAGAGAAATATGTTGTGGTAAAGGTGATATCAATTGGCTGCCAAAACAAGCATGACAATGTTGACTAGTAAGTGAAGGGTTGTTTAAATAGACATTGTCCTGTGAACATTTTGTCGGTTGGTGTGTATGAGATTGAATCCACCAATCTGAAAGCGTTCAAGTCACCAATTTGACCTAGTGGGCTGAGTACTCACTGTATTGTGGATAAGTAAGAATATTACAACTACGGAACTGGACTAGTGCAGTGGCTCACTTGATAGATAGTGTATTTTGTTTGTTGGATGATTAATAATATATATTTAATTAATTAGATTAACATGTAATAAGTTAATAATTGGTTTATTGTCCAGTGCATTTTGTCTAATAGATGATTAATAATATATATTTAAAAAATGCACCAAGTAGTAACTTAATGATTGATTCATTGTATGGTGTTTAATATTTTTTTATTTTTTTTTAAAGTTCAACAGAAGGATGAAGACGTGAAAAATGTTGGTCAAATAAAAGCTTGGTTGGTGAGATTTTGATTTGGCTTTGTGGTCAACAGAAGGATGAAGATGTGAAAAATGTTGGTCAAATAAAAGCTTGGCTGGTGAGATTTTGATTTGGCTTTGTGGTTATAAAGGTACATTCTTACACAATATTTAGAATGGGTTGGTTGAGCTTTTGGAATTGTGGTGTATTTATGTGGACATTGGTAAGTGCATTATTATACTTGTGCAAATGAAATTCTTAAAAGAATTTGAAGTATTTTTAAGGAAATTATATTTGTTTGTGAAATAATAATTTTGATTGGGGGATTACATGGAAAGCAACTACTAAATTATTGAGGGAAAGTGTAATAATTACGTGGAGAGGGAAACTATAATAATTATCTGGTTGGTTAAGTGAGTTTGAAATGATGTAGATAAATTATGAGAAAGTATAACGTATGATTGTTATATTTGTAAATGCGGAAACACAAATATCATAAGCCAAGCATAGTCACATAGAATTAAAAAAAACAGAGATTTACGTGGTTCACCGGAGATTTGGGCTACGTCCATCAAGCGAAGGCATCGATTGTCTTATTATTCAGATCATCGAGATTACAACAACTCACTCACATTCATCTGCCTCTACGTGCTTACATGAATTTATATACATTTACCCAAGAAACTGATTATTAAAAGCAGTCATATCCATATCCTAACTTGGTCTTATTGGTTACAACCAACGCTGGATTATAGGATCTAAAATCCTAATCTTGGAGGAATTCGTTGTCACTAGATTCCAACAATCTCCACCTTCACAACAATTAATCTGATACCTTGCTCCTTCTACTATTCATCACCTTTTCTGCAAACCAAGAGAAGCCAAGAACCATCGTAGCGTCTCTAAAAGTACTGGTTTTGTTAACATGTTTGCACAATTCTCTTTTGTATGCACTTTCTCAAGAGAGACTCCACCTTCATCGATGACTTGTCTTACAAAATGGTAGTTGATAGGTATATGTTTTGTTTTACTGTGATAGGTTGGATTCTTAGCCAAGTGAATAGCACTTTGACTATGAGAAAATAACTTTACTTTGTCCTACATCCTTCCAAACTCACCAAACAAACCTTTCAACCAAATTGCCTCTTTGCAAGCATGTGAAGCAGCTACGTATTCTACTTCTGTAGTGGATAAAGCAACAATGTTTTGTAGCTTTTACATCCAACTAATAGCTCCACTTGGAAGAGTAAAGACATACCTTGAAGTCGACCTTCTCTTGTCCAAATCACCTACAAAATCAGAATCAAAATATCCACAGACTAATTCACAACCACTGTTATAAGTGATACAATAAT
>JASDQU010310907.1:0-13619 GCA_032191745.1 Picea mariana
TATGTTATATCAATATCATTGAAATTAATTCACCCTCCAATCCTCTCAAAAAATATTTGAAAATTTAGAAGTATTACCTCCACAACAACTAATTTAAGGCTCCATTGAATCGATGACAAACTCCTTGCCAAAGTCTAGAACTTATCAACTCAACCCAAAAGAAAGTATAGAAATTCTTGAACGGGCCTCATGATCAAATCCGTAATTCAATTCCTCCAAAATCTTTAACCAGTTTAAAAGGTATGCTAGTACTAAAATTCAATGATGTGTATGAGTAAATTTTAAGGCATATTTACAGCTTGAGTGGGCCTAATGGTTAAGAACATGTGTTTCCTCCTAAGAGGTCACAAGTTCAAATCCAGAGGGGGGGGTAGGGTATGTATACCTCCGTAGACTTTATCAGTCAAATTGTTGGGCGGAGGGGGTCCCTTGTCCCACAAACAAGAGGGTCTCATACACCAATTTGGTGTCTGGCTTGGCCGTGACCTTAAAAAATAGATGATGATGACTATATTTCAACTGATATTGATTAATTCACTAAATTTACAAGTCATATAATCGGGTAGTAGATTTCCTTTCAGCGATTTGAATCTCCGCACATAGAGGTCTTGTTAGGTGATTAAACCGATATATGAGGAGAAGACATATAATACATATTTATCAAGTTTGAATTTGAATATAGATTTGGTTTTGACAAATAGTTTTGATGAAAATATTTCAATTCTATAAAAATTGGTGAGTATATTGTTGTGTTTTCATTTGCAAAACCACATTTCAACCAACCAAAATCCCCCACAAACAAATGAAAAATCAGCCATCCAAAATATATTGGATTAAATTGTATTTCCACGGACAACCCACGATGGAATGAGTTGTATTTTTATTGTGCCAGCATATATCCATCTTAACTTTGGATCTATCATGTGCCAAGAGGGATCAAATCCCTCGAGGTGCAAACATTTCCTCAAGTTTTTCACTCTAAAAGGAGGTTTGCACCTCGAGGGATTTGATCCCTCTCTGCACATGATAGATTCGGAGTTAAGATGGATCTATGTTGGTTTTTTTGGAGATTTCTATTTCCGACTCACTAGTTTAGTGGGAGTGTACTGGAGCTTTTCCATACTTTACTATTTCCTACTGAAGCTCACTAGAGTTAGTTCTATTTTAGACTTTCTATTTTTAGACCATCACTATTATGCATGCATTCCTAAGAAAAGCTCACTGCAACTCACTACTTCTTCGTTTTTCTTAATTATAGGATGTCATTGCCTATATGAGGTAACACCACTCACTCATTGAATAGATCATAATATACATTGATGCTCATTCTTCATATTGCATCTCTCTTCATTTTCTTGATAAGTTTTGTTTGTGTATGTTTTAGCTAGGTCTCCTGTGCAAGTTTCCATGAAACACTGACATGGTATCATAGCCGAGCTGCTTGGAGCAACCCAGACAAGCCAAAGAAGAGCGAAAGAGGATTTAATTATTGAGTAAACCTAGTTTCCGCTAGAGTCACAACCTATCCCTATCGAAATGTGTGACAATTGGAATCGACACAGTCTATCCATTGCTAGGGTGTGACATTCGCACTCAAACTTATGAAGTTTTATTTTCCAGAAATCGACGTAGCTTATACATATCCAAGGTGTGACATTGTCGCACTGTATTCTTCACGAGGGTGCGAAATTTAGTTTTCCGAAATCGACGCAACCTATCCATAGCCAAGGTGTGACATAGTTGCACTGTATCCTTCACTAGGGTGTGACATTCTCTTAGTCTGCCCATTGTCAAGGTGTCAGGGTGAGACACTCTAGAAAATTGGTTTTCTACAGTAAAAAAACCATATCTTGAAATCCACGATCTGGGTCGGGTTGAAATTTTGACCAGAGACGTATGACATAGGGATGTTCATGCTCACCAAAAATCTCCAAAATCCACATCGTATTTTAGGAGATATATTTGTTTTATCATATCTATAACTTCCATAAAACTGTCAATCATATCTAGGAATCCATAATCTGGGTTTTCAAGATCATTTCAGAATCAATAGCAAGGATGGAGACGATGAAAATTATTCAATCAATTCTGGTGATAATACTCACACCGTACAACTATTTTGAATGGAAGCCGAAGGCCGCATTCCAACTCAAAAGAAAAAGGATTGTACAATTTGACAATGGCAACAGAAACAAAACCTACATCAACGCTTGAGAAGACCAGATGGGTGAACTGTAAGGATGAGGCCACATGACTACTTATTGAGTTAGTCTCCACTGATTTATGGTTTCTTGTTGCCACATGCATGACTCCAAATGAGATCTGGACCACCTTGTAAGGACTCTTTGGAAAACATGATGAGATGTGAGGTCATATGCTTGAGGTAGAGTTGAATACCGTAGACCCTAAAAGTTTTGAAAATAAACAAGATTTCTTTACTAAATTTAAATCTTTGATATTGAGCTTGGGTGAATGTGTTATTGACAAATCTACACAAGAGGAGAAACTTATTCTAACAAACTTGGCCAAGCTAGGACCAGAATACGTTGTATATGTCTCCAATTTCCATTCTGGCAAATGTCTTTTGGGAGCAAATTGGAAAATGCCTACAATGGCTCAGTTCATTGAGTATCTCACACAAGAGCAGACAAAACTCAAACAGATGGGCCTCATGAAAGATCCCAAAGCACATGCACTCACCATGCATAATGGAAATGGATCATTCAATCAAAAATTGAAGCAGAAATGAAAGGAGCTATTACATTTAGAGTCAAAGAAGGAGGGATATTCGAAACCCTTCAAGGATTCTTTAGGTTTCAAATATTCTTCAAATTCCAAAGGGAAGAAGAAGAAGAAGGGAAAGCAGTGCACATATTGCAATAAATTGAATCATGAAGAATCCACATGCATGAAAAAGCAGATCGATCTTATGACACATGTACTTCAAAAGAATAAACTTGGAGATTTCATTCCCGAAGAAGCCAAGAAGAAGAAGGAAGAAGACCATGCACCTAAGAAGGGTAATCATCATGCTTTGGTTGCAATTAATTCCTCATATGATTCATTTATTATAGATTATGGCGCATCACATCATATGGTAGCTAAAGAGGAAGTTTTTACTTCTTTGAGTTCATGCTCTGGACCTCCTATTCTCATGGGGGATGATACTCCAATAGCAGTTGTAGGAGAGGGAAGAGTGGAACTCCCTAATGGAAGTTTTGAAAATGTTTTACATGTTCCAAAGCTTTCTATAAATATGCTCTCACTTTATCAGATCACTCAAACAGGTAAAAGGGTTGAATTTACATCAGATTCAGTTACTGTACTTGACATGCATGACAATTCCATTATTGCAGTTGGTGAGGTAGATCAAAAATCATGGTTGTATAAGTTCACTAAGTTTACTGACTATTAATCATCTTTGCTACTTACCCATGATAATGATAGTAGTAGAGTATGGCATGATATATTTGGTCATTTAAACTTTAGGTACATGCAACGAATATCCAAACAAGGAATGGTTAAAGGCTTGCAAGACATTCACTTTTCTGAAGGGGTTTGCAAAGGATGCAACTTTGGCAAGCATCCTGAAGAGAAGTTTGAAAAGGGGAAGGAAATGAGNTGACTATTAATCATCTTTGCTACTTACCCATGATAATGATAGTAGTAGAGTATGGCATGATATATTTGGTCATTTAAACTTTAGGTACATGCAACGAATATCCAAACAAGGAATGGTTAAAGGCTTGCAAGACATTCACTTTTCTGAAGGGGTTTGCGAAGGATGCAACTTTGGCAAGCATCCTGAAGAGAAGTTTGAAAAGGGGAAGGAAATGAGAGCCTCCTCTTCCTTGGAGCTTATTCACAGTGATCTCATGGGTCCATTTCCACATCCTTCCATCAACAAAGCAAGGTATGTTCTTACATTTATTGATGATTACTCACAGTATACTTGGGTTTATTTTCTCAGGCAAAAGTCTGAAGTTTTTGAGCATATCAAAGACTTCAAATCTCTAGTAGAGACACAAACTAGGAAGAAAATCAAGATCCTCCGTACAGACAATGGGGGGGAGTATATCGACAATTATGTTAAGAATATTTGTCGTGAAGATGGTATCCAGTTGCAGCACACAGTTCCATACACTCCACAACAAAATGGAGTTGTTGAAAGAAAGAACAAGTCTCTCAAGGAGATGACCAGTTGCATGTTGCATGTAAGATCACTTCCTTCCAAGCTTTGGGTTGAGGCACTTAACTGTGTTGCTTACATAAATAACAGAGCACCTCACAGATCTGTTGAAGATAGGAAACCTTTTGAGGCTTGGACAGGTGACAAACTAGATGGCACACACTTATGCATCATTGGATATAGAGCATGGGCCCATATTCCTTATGAAAAGAGGAAAGCCTTAGATCCACAGAGCACACCTTGCATCTTTGTGGGATATCCAGATGGTGTGAAGGGATACAGATTGATTCATCCCTCTACAAATCGGCTCATCATTGAGTGTAGTTTTCAGTTTGAGGAGAGTCCTTTGCATTCACCCGTAGTGCAACATGCATAGAATCTTATGTTTCCATCAGTTCTAGATATCAAAGATGATGATTCCACACACTTATATGCTACATATTCAGACACAGATTCAGAGGATTCTATACATGCAGATGAGAAGGTAGTACAACCAAATGAGGAGCCAGTGTCAGAGCTTCAACAAATGCCCAAGTGGGAACAATCCACACTTCAGGTAGCAGGCAACCTTGCAAGGGATCCATTGGATTCGAGGAGGAATCAATCTCAGCATGTGGATCCTTCTCGTGTACTTTCATCTTCTGAACCAATGATGCCCATGCATTGCTATATGGTTCAATCTTATGATCCACATACCTATAGTGGGGTTGTTGGCAATCCACTATGGGAAGCAGCCATGGAGGAGGAGAATGACTCTCTCCTAGAGAATCATACTTGGGATCTGGTTCCACTTCCACCAGGGAGGAAACTTGTCAGATGCAAATGGGTCTATAGGACCAAGAGAGAAGCAAATGGTCAGGTGAGTAGGTACAAGGCCAGATTAGTTGCAAAACTATTTCAGCAAATTCATGGGATAGATTATGACGAGACCTTTGCTCCTGTAGAAAAGATGGACTCCATTAGCTTGGCTCTAGCCATTGCAGCAACCAAAGGATGGGAAATTCACCAAATGGATGTGAAGAATGATTTTCTTCATGGTGACCTTTCAGAGGATATCTACATGGAGCAGCCACAAGGGTTCATTCATAACTCATCTTTAGTATGCAGACTAAAGAAGTCTCTCTATGGCCACAAGAAGGAACCTAGAGCATGGTATGAAAAGATGGATTCTTACTTGCTTTCACATGATTTTGTTGGATGTAAATCTGATTCCAATGTTTACATGCCAAGGACTACTAACTCTGTGATGATTTTAGTACTCTATGTTGATGATCTTTTGATCACTGGTAGCTCTGCTTCATCCATTTCTTTAGTCAAGATATTTTGCATGACAAGTTCTCTATGACGGACATGGATCCACTACACTTCTTTCTTGGTCTTGAGATTAGTCAAAATACTTCCGGCATCACACCTTCTCAAGCTAAGAATGTCAGGGATCTCCTGAATAGATTCCACATGACAGAATGTAAGTCTGCACCTACACCCTTCTTATCTGGGATCAGATTTGAGGATGGCAAGGATACACCATTAGTGGACAACACTTTGTATTGACAGTTGGTGGGGAGTCTTTTGTATCTCACCCACGCCCATCCAAATATCTAATATGCGGTAGGAGCAGTTTCCAAATACATGTAGGAACCCCATGATTTGCACTGGAAGGCCTTCAAGCGCATCCTCAGATATGTTCAAGACACCATGAGTTATGGGATTCACTATGTAGTTGGTTGTGCATTATATCTCATAGGCTTCATAGATTTAGATTGGGCTGGTGATATGATCTGAAAACTTGGTGATAATCTTCTTACATCAAAATTTTCAAAATAAGATATTTTACTGACGAAGTTGCATGTGAATAAGGGCAATTTAATTAATTAGCCATGCTTCATTAAGGAAATAATCACATAAAATTGTCAAACTATTGTGTATGTTTATAAATAAAAACTCTACTTATCCAAGGAAGAATGCATCCATACACACACATACAACATAGACAACAATGTGATAACGGAGTTCACCAGACCCCCTGGCTATGTCTCTGGATTCATGAATCTCATGAACCTGCTTTATTATTTCTGCTTCAAAAGGGCTACATAAACAAGACTACAACATGTTTCTCCTTTACAAAGACATCCTCTGATTCAATAAGATCTCAATAATCTTTCCACAAGCTACCCCCTCCTAACCCCCAAGAAGGGTTTATATAACATCTCCATCTAAACCACCTCAATATTTTTATGGAGATAATATCTCTCAGGATCTACTAAATTAGGATCTTGGCATATCTCAAGGGATTTGGTTGGAGCATATCTCTCAACCATCCTTGAGGATCGCAACTCCCCATAGGACTCTCCTTGAGACTAGAGACTAAAATCCAACATGGCTTTTGCACCAAATAAGATCTTTTACTGACAAAATTGCATGTGAATAAGGGCAATTTGATTAATTAACCATGCTTCATTAAGGAAATAATTACATAAAATTGCCAAACTGTTGTGTATGTTTATATATAAAAACTCTACGTATCCAAGGAAGAATGCATCCATGCACACACATACAACATAGACAACAATGTGATAACGGAGTTCACTAGACCCTCTAGCTACGTCTCCGGATTCATGAATCACATGAACCTGATTTATTGTTTATGCTTCAAAAGGGATACATAAACAAGACTACAACCTGTTTCTCCTTTATAAATACATCCTTTGAATCAATAAGCTCTCAATAAGCTTTCCACAAGCTCCCCCCTCCTGACCCCCAAGAAGGGTTTATATAACATCTCCATCTAAACCACCTCAATATTTTTATGGAGATAATATCTCTCAAGATCCCCTAAATTAGGATCTTGACATATCTCAAGGGATTTGGTTGGAGCATATCTCTCAACTATCCTTGAGGATATCAACTCCCCATAGGACTCTCCTTGAGATTAGGGACTAAAAGCCAACATGGCTTTTGCACCAAATAATCCCTTTAAAATAATGAAAAATACATACTTATGAGAACCCTATCTCATGTATTAATCATTTTACAATGCCATTTTTCCCACAACATCAACAATCATAAATCCCTAGCATATGAAGCCTAGTGAACCTCATTTCAACTCCATCAAAAATCTCCTTGCGAACTCTTTGTTGGCTAGATAATATTGGTAGTATTTGAAGTCGAATAAAAATCTGTTGACTGTGAAGATCCTCCTGGATCAAACCTCCACACGAAGAAAATTTGTGGTCTCCAAAAGTATTTTGAATATATGCAATACATTTACTAGTTTTGAGGTAGCATCCTACACTCAACAATGCACTTTCCCACTACATGATTTGCATAGAAAATGTTTCCGAACAATTGTACTTCGGACTGAATATGTCGATCCAAATCTGTATATGAAGACCATACTTACCATGAGTTTATAAAATACTCATGGTCAATTTTACAATAAATGCCAAAACAAGCATAGGCAAAATGTCTCTTTCAACTGTGATTCCAATGATCACAAGGCTTTAGGCGCAAAAATACAACACCAAAGAAAGAAACAAAAATAAATCCTTGGTTTCATCATTAATACACAACCCATGTGGTGATTGTGATAAAATAAGAAAACTTGAATTTCTCACAGACATGGCCCTCATTAAACACTCGATGAAGCAGCCAAATCATTGAACCCAATGTTCTGCTTGTTAGCTACTCCTGCAAACAATATTTTGTCAGCGTAGAAAATGATCTCCTTGATGTCAAAGAGGTGATTAATTTGTCCCGTTGATGACATATGCACCTGCAACTATTTCACATGCATTTTATGCAATATTTCGTGCAAAGGATTCCTAGTGCACTTGATATCCTTATCAGAGACATAAGCTCTAAAACTAGGACAACAATAATTGATATTCTTCAATATCTATTCTGTTAGCGATAATTCTTGTCTTGGGCTTGAGAGCATCCAGGTCTGCACATTGCACAGGAAGCGCCCAAGCACAGCACGTGAGAATCCTTTTTTCAGTGACGTGTCAAGCGAGCAGGCGAAGTTTTGTTGTCGGCGACCGAGATCCACCCACAGATTTTATCGACAGTCATCGGGTTTTCGAGGCTACCGGGTTGCCCGAAATTTAGCACAGGGGACAACTCCCATATTTCAAGACAAATCTGGGTCGTCCGATCCAATTGGGACAGTTGGCTGCCAGTGGGCATATCGAGGTTTTGGGAGTCAAGGAGGTGTCCGTTCATTGCAGTTGAAGTCGTTGATCGGCGAAACACTGAAAGCACCTTTGGCACCGAGCCCTCGGTCTTAGCCCCAGGTCATATCAAGCGAGCTTGTAAAGGGGGACAACCCCTTTTATAATAGCACTTAATATCTGGGTCGTCCATCTGAAGGACGCGCGACACGCATCTATGCCATGTCGGTATTCGGGAGTTCGAGCTATAAGCACTCGACATTTCACATTTCGAAACCTCGAACCCCGAAATGCCGAGAGCATCCAGGACTTGGGGCCCATAGCATCGTCGGGAGGATTCAGAACCATCTGATCGCAAGGACACGCGGCGCACATCCGTGTCACGTCGGCATTCGGGAGTTCGAGGGGTAAGCGCTCCTCTTCATTTCACCTCTCGAAACCTCGAACCCCGAAACGCCGAAAGCGCCCAGACTTAGGCCCATGGTTCGGGTGCCCGGTCACATTGGAGTAGGACTAAAGGAGGGGCGCTAATGTCTCAAACCCAGGCCTGCAATATTGACGAATTAGTTCAGAACCGTCAGATCAGTGGGGGAACGCGTGGCGACTATTAGGCCTTCCTGGCATTCCACCCATCGCGATTTTGAAGGGGGAAAGACCTGCTCTGTCTCATCCTCGAACCCCGAAATGCCAAAAGCGCTCTGGAAAATAGGCGAGAGGTCACGGCCCGTGGTCACTTGAGGGAGTAGAAGGGGCTGTACCGAAAAGGCCAAAAGCGCTAAGATGAGTTTCAGAAGGGGGGAACTGTGTCTCCAGATGTTGGTTCGACGTGATCTAAATCCCGATGCCTTCTTGGGATAAATGAGATAAGAGATAAGGTGGTTGAAGCCTCGCTTCACTCATTAATTACAAGGAATGAACGTCCCGGCTGGAAGGTCTACCCGAGATGGTCCTTTGTATTGGTTCTTTCCATGGAAGCCACCCCGAGTCCTTGACTCACCAGGGAAGCCTGCACACGCTAATTCAACATTTAAGGGCTCAACTACCCCCTGGCGCGAGCCATGCAGAATTAAGGTGGCGTATGATAGGAGAAGTGCAGGTCGGATTTGATTGAGGAGACACCATACATTGAAATCCCTGAGACGCCGCTGCTAAGTGAATTTTTCTGAGTATATAGGCTCAGTCTTTGTATTTGGTAATGTATCGATGGTAGAGCAAAGCTCTCGATTATAATGTTTTAACAGACGCTCTAGTTCTCTGGTTATGCATCTGCATGTAAGATTTCTTGTTTTATGAAAGACAGTTTCCCTATTTCATCTAGTTTTCATCTCATACTGAGGGAGTTCATGATTGACTGATTCACATGAATTATTGCAGTTGTGTTATGATAAAGGTTTTATTGTGGCACTATTGTATTCTCTGGTTTTCTGCATTTGAATGTAAGAAGATCTCGTGTTTAAATGAATTCTCCTATAGTCTACTGGAAACCTGATGTTGACAACAGACCTTTGCATCTCTCTGATACAAGTCTTTCCCCTACTCACCCTTACTACAACTCGTTGTCTGAAGTATGTCCAAGACCTCACCTGCCCATGCATGCCTGGCCTAGTTTCGGAGTTGAAACAATATCGTCCGAGCCTACTTCCATTTGATCACCCCTTTCATACACAAATCGTGACATAAACTGATGGGTGTCGGGCTCTTCTCCTGCTGCAATCCAGGAGTGACTTCCCTCGCCAACATTTCTGGCGTCGCTGCCGAGGACAAAGTTGAAGATTTTCCCTGGGCAGAACGACATTGAGCCTCTGATTCTGAAGGTGCATCAGACATCAGAGCCCTTAAATATTGCTACTGTGCACCTGGCGACTCCACTGTGGTGACTCTATTGTTTCCACATCACTGTTTCAGCTGTGACTACTATTAGCACACCTGAAAGCTGACCCAGAGGAGCTTTCTCGAGAAGGTTTCAGCGGCTGCTTTCTCAGCCTAAGAAGCTTCCTGGGGTAACGACAACGTTAAGATCTGGCCTTTGATGGTGAACAAGGACCAGGCATATTTGAAGCTGTGCATCTTTCACCTGGCGACTCCATGATTCGAGGATCGATTGGCGACTCCACTAGTTCGATATGGAGAAAATTCTGGCTCAAAGGTTTTCTTTCTGTGACTTTTCCTAGATAGTTGGTTTTCCTAATGCACTTCCTGATAGAGACCAATGGGAAGATTTCCTCCCGAAATTTCATGCAACAAGTTGGGAGGAACTAGTTGATCATTTACTGGACTTCCATGAGGCTATTCACTGACACAATATCACGCATGAGGATGTCCGGATTAAGCTCTTCAGATATTCGTTGAAGGGAGATGCTCTTGAGTGGTGTCGATCTCTTCCCGCTGCGAGCATCGGCTCTTTAACAGGTTTTCATACATCTTTCAATTCATTTTGTAAAGACTACTATCCAGCTGATTGTTTGTTTGAAAACTGTTGTGAGGAGTTTTCTTTGCTTCATGAAGCCTCTGCTATCCCTGAAGACCATGTCCATGATAAAGCCTTTACTGTGGAGGAAATCATTTGCCATGAAAAAATAGAGGTGTTGAATGATATTAATTGTGTTAGCCCTAGAACGGAAGCATCTGACATTATATCAGATGCCTCTATTCTTTTAGATATTCATAACAATCAACATGCCTCTTGTGGAAATTGTGAGTTTATAGAGAAAATGTGGTCCATGGTAGATGACTCACCTAGATATCGGGTTGAACCAGATGTTCCTAGCAGCTCTGCTCATGATGACGAAGACCCTCTCTTTTTAAAAGAGGGGTTAGTTGTGGAAGAGGATTATTCTCTTTTCCTCCAGGGGGTTTCTCACGATATATGTTTACCTGGGATTAAAGAGAAAAATATTATACGTGAGCAGCCAGAACCAACAGGTCCCACTATCCCTAAAACGAAATTTTTTTACGGGATCACTGTTCTGGAGGAGGATCATATCAATGAAGGACAACCCCTTTTTGATGTATATTATAGTGATGATGAGCAGCAATCTTATCCTACATTTGATCACTATAAAGATACTGAAGATACAGTCAACAAACAGAACCACCCCATGGTCCCTATTTATGATGAATACGAATCTGACCCGGGGGAGAGCCAAGAAGAGGAAAAGGAACCAGAGGAACAACTGAGCACATATTTCATTCCAGAGCCAGTCAGCGAGCAGCTACCACCTGAGATCAGTGAGCCTACGTCAGTTTTCCACTCACTTGTTCTTATCAAAGATATTCAACCACATGTGAGCAACTTTGTAGCAGAGGAGGCTGTCTGTCACCAATTTTCTGAAATTCGCCACTCATTCTATGACCCTGTTGGAGAATACATGGAGTGGCATGTCCTTTATGCCTTGGAGCTTCCCTATTCCATATCAACTTCACCCTGTGAGGAGAAGTTGAAGAGTGTAGCCGTTCTGCTGTCACGGTTACACTATCTGCTGGTGATCATCGACAGAAGGAAGGAGCTTCTATCCAGGAAGCTACTTGAATGGCTATGGTGGAAGTTTTCTTTCACCTAGCCCATGTAAAATATTTTATTAGCATTAGGACTGTATATAAATAAGCTCCTTTGAGCATGTATCTTTATTTTGTTGCTTTTATTTTTCGGCTTGTATTTTCAGCAGCAGGATATTTTGAGCCTGACTCCATAGCCCAACAGAAAGGCATTGAAGCTGCGGAATAAGTTCTTAGAGCATCACAGGGACGACTCTATCCCCCATGGAGCCTAATGTTAGCGATAATTCTTGTCTTGGGCTCGAGAGCATCCAGGTCTGCACATTGCACAGGAAGCGCAGCACGAGAGAATCCTTTTTTCAGTGACGCGTCAAGCGAGCCGGCGAAGTTTTGCTGTCGGCGGCCGAGATCCACCCACAGATTTTATCAACGATCATCGGGTTTTTGGGGCTACCGGGTTGCTTGAAATTTAGCACAGGGGACAGCTCCCATATTTCAGGACAAATCTGGGTCGTCCGATCCAATTGGGACAGTTGGTTGCCAGTCGGCATATCGAGGTTTCGGGAGTCAAGGAGGTGTCCGTTCATTGCAGTTGAAGTCGTCGATCGACAAAACACCGAAAGAACCTTTGGCACCGAGCCCACGGTCTTAGCCCCAGGTCATATCAAGCGATCCTGTAAAGGGGGACAACCCCTTTTATAATAGCGCTTACTATCTGGGCCATCCATCTAAAGGATATGCGACACGCATCTATGCCATGTCGGTATTTGGGAGTTCGAGCTATAAGAACTCCTCGACATTTCACATTTCGAAACCCCGAACCCCGAAACACCGAGAGCATCCAGGACTTGGGGCCCACAACATCGTCGGGATGATTTAGAACCATCAGATCGCAAGGACGCGCAGTACACATCCGTGTCACGTCGGCATTTGGGAGTTCGAGGGGTAAGCGCTCCTCTTCATTTCACCTCTCGAAACCTCGAACCCCGAAACGCCGAAAGCGCCCAGAATTAGGCCCATGGTTCGGGCGCCCGGTCACATAGGAGCAGGAATAAAGGAGGGGTGCTAATTGTTGGGTATGTGTTATATTCTTTGCATGTGTGTGTGTGTGTCGGTGCGCCAGATAACTGCGTCTGGCGATCCGTACAAACTAGGGCTCTGCCGTTGCGCCGGGCGCTTCCTAGGGGGGTCCCAGGGGGGGCAGGTATGCCCCCCCCTGGTTACGCGCAGCGCCCCGAGTACTCGCAACGTTCGGCACCGGGCGTAGCCCGGGGCCGATGGGGTTCGGGGCAACACCCCGAAAATTTTTTTTGGGGTGGTTTTTGCTATTTTTAGCGGATTTTGATATTTTTAGCTGATTTGTAAATTAATCTCGGATTAAGGGATTAGGGTTTTGGTATCTACGGAATACCTAAAAACATTGTATATATTGTATGGCGAATGGTGAAATTCGATATAATGAAAAAGAAAGGTTTTCCCGGTTGAGGGTTTCCGGTAAAGATATCTGTGTATTTTGTGTATGAGCCATTGATTAATTTCTGTATTTCTTAAGAATATATATGCATTGCATTACTTCGCAGGTTTAAAACTTACATGTGGTATCAAAGCACGTTTTTGGCTTCAGAGGGACGCCTTTGTTGCAGAGGGTTTGGCTCGGTCTCAATAGATCAAGTTTATCTTGGGTCTGTGATAAACCTGGGTTCAGTGGGAGCTTTTGCAGAGGAGATTCGAGTAAAGTAAGAGGAATGGCAAGCTCATCTGGAATC
>JASDQU010310908.1:5638-16745 GCA_032191745.1 Picea mariana
ATATGCGCCGTTGATCCGGACGCGCAAATCTCTACCATCCAGACTTGCTTGTCGCTTATCATGGGCGCATTAGCATTCAAAAATTAGGACAAGTGGGTTTTAAACCCATTCTTTTGCATTCTAACCCCCTTACAAGAAATATCACTAACATGTGGAAACCCTTTCGGAAGAAAAAAACAACTTCTCTTTATAATTCTTTATAGGCACCAACCTACCGTTAGAAATATTTGTAGGCACCAACCTACTGGAGACATCAATCCTCATTGGTACAAATATTGGTAGGGACCTACATACTCTTACAGATATTCGTAGACACTAATCTATTGGAGACACCAATCCCCACCACTAAGCACCAACTCGGAAAGAGACACCAATCTCTTACAGATCTTCATAGACACCAAACTACTAGAAACACCAATTTATTTGTGTAAGTTGCACCAACCTTCACCAAGTATGCTTGCTACTTCTTCCTTCACTAGGTCTGCTTGTTGCTTCTTCCTTCACCATGTCTACTCACTACTTTTGCCTTCACTACTTCTACTCACTACCTATGCCTTTACTAGGTATGACCAAAATTTAAACTTCCAAATGATAACTTTCTCAAACCTTGATGTTTTGGGCCTCTTCCCAAGAATGAACTTGTACAACATGCCATGTATCCAATTTTGAAAATTGATTCTAAAATTGTTACCTAAGGTACTTCTGTATGCCTGCCATGTCCTTTGAAATTTTCACAGCCTGGAGAGTCCCAAAAAAGAAGTTATAGTGAAAATGCTAATCTAACTTGTTTGAAACTGATTTTAGGAGCATTCAGGAACCCTAACTTGCATAAGGCATATCTTTGAAAGTGTAGTGAACCAACATCTGAAATTTGTACCACATGTACACAAAGCTCTATCCTCTAGCTCGACAAAGTTTCAAGGTCTGAAACATCCCAGAATAGCGAAAGTTCAAAGTTGACTTGTTTGAAACTGATTTCAGGAGCAATTAGGAACCCTAACTTCTACAGGGAATATCTCTAAAAGTATAGCGAATCAACATAAAAAAATTGTACCACATGTACACCAATATCACTTCTCTATCTCTGCAAAGTTTCAAGGTCTGAAACATCTCAAACAATAAGTTATAGCGATAGTGCCAAGCTGACTTGTTTGAAACTAATTTTAGGAGCATTCAAGAACCCTAAATTCTACAGGGCATATCTCCAAAAGTATAACGAACCAACATATAAAATTTGTACCACATGTACAACAAGATCTCTCCTCCATCTCTTCCAAATTTCAAGGTCTAAAACGTCCTAGAAAAAAATTATCACAAAAATACCAAGACGACCTGAAACTGATTTCACAATTCAATCTCCGTTAATCCTTTTTTCACGCACACACTTTCTCTTTTTATACTTTTTCATAACCCTTCTTGAAGGGACATGTTCCTTGATTAAATAATTAATTCCCTATACCATGAACAAATACCCCAAATACCATGGGAAAATACCCCAAACCCATGGGTTTGAAACCACCATTTCACTTTTAACGTTTTCACATGGACCCCATTTTTAATATACTTGTAGACCTATATATAAATCAATCTTGAAAATGTTGTGTATTGTAATGTTGTAATGTGACGACATTAATGACATCATTAATCATTTGACATAATGACAATAATTCCAACAACCTTTGGATTGAATTTTTTTTCATAATATTCCTTTTTTCACATCATTACTTTCACAATTAATACCCTTCAATGTTCCCTTTACTAGTTTCACCAATGCTACTTTTTATTTTTTTTAAAGTAAAAAAGAGGGTAGATCCTATTATATCATAAGCAAAAAGAAACATCTGTCCTTGGACTGCGAGTTGTTCCGCCAAATTAGCAGAAACCAGAACAATTGGCAGCCCTGGATATCCATGTCCAAAAGAGGCGGTTTGCCAACTGCCCTGGCTATAGGAAACCAGGACAAGTGGCGGCCTGTAGTTTGTATATTAACCATGAAGACATAAATTGAAACTAGATTAAATGAGATGAACAAAGTTTGCTCACACAAGAATAATCCAAAATACTTGGAATATAACAAAGTAATCCATGTAGGACTGTAAATAATATATGAATAGATAAGATAAGATAATAAGATGATTACAATTGAGAATGAGGCCCTGCTTATATACCCACGCGGGGGTGCCCTTTACCAATAGTCATGTCCTTTGAGACATGACCTTTCATTATTAATAATAATTATTTATTAATTATTATGTTATGAATATCTATGGTATATGTATATTTATGTTCATAACATTAAACAGTAAAGAGTCTGAGCTAACTGAACTCCTAACCAGAGCCTGAATGTCTAACGATAACCACAAACATAAGCAATTACCCATTGGTCCCAGAGGTGGCCATGTCGAGGTCTTCATCGTGCAATCCATTCCAAGCTGGCAGAGCATAAGGTCACGCACAAGTCGGACAACATTGCCCTGCTGGTGCATTGGAGAAATCCTCATACAACATGTCTATGCGCTGGCTCATGAGTGTACCATGGTAGACCTGGTCAGCCATCTGGCTTCTCAGGTCAAACACCAAGTCTAATTGTTCCGGGCGGAAGAAGGGCGGTGGGACACACTGTTGTTCCAGCGTAATCAAGGTGGGAGGTGGTGCAAGGACCTTGCCACCCTCCTTCGGTGTGCCACCTGCCTCAGCCTCCGTAGCCTCGCTTGTTGCCGCTTGCATTCCAGTCTCCGCTCCGTCCTGTTGCTCCATTGTCGCGCTCTGTCCCTATTCTCTTATCTGCTGCCCAGGGTCCTCATCTTGCTTAGTGGGTCTGGAAGAATTGTAGCTAACTGAGGGTGCAACATCCTCAGAGGCCATATGGAGGAGCTCCTCCAGGAAATCCTCCTCGACGTAGCAGATATGGAACTCCTCCAATTGTGCCTCTATGGTGTTGGTTGCTTAGCACGCCGCAGTGATTGCCTAAGTGTCCTCCTTAGGGAAGTTTCTTGGAGGCTGCCAGTTTTCTGGCACTGTGAAAAGAAGAGGCTCCAGAGGAATCTGTATAGGTTCCTCCGGGATGACCTCCTCCACAATCGCCATTAGAGGCTACCAGGCCATCCCTTCCCTGCGAGCTATCTGAACTCTCTGAGTGCGGGCCATGGAAAGAGCTCTCTCCAGCCTCTGTTGTCGCTTCTGCCTTGCAGCCAGGGTGTACCAGGCCAGGCCACAACGTGACTTTCCCCTATCCATTAGCATCGAGATGGAAATTCAAATGACTAAATTGCAGGGGGTGTTCCAGTGTCTACACCAGAGCACAAAATTGCTAGCCTGGTGCAGACCAAAGGCGAAATGGAGAGAGCTAAAGCATGTCTAGATGATACCAGAGAGGAGCGATGGAACGGGTTCCATTATCGCCCCCCCCTAGCATTTACTGTCTTTGTCGTTGGTCTGTTCACGTGAGGGAGCAGTCCCATGGCGTGAGTTTGGTGGTTAAGGCTGGCTCCCATACTTAATGGCGAGGGGATGGGAGCCGGCCTAACTAATTTATGGCATGGCCTGGCCCTGTGCGACATGGCATTGATGTGTTGCGTGTCACCCCATCCGGGGTTCATCAGTGCTACTTATATATCATATTTTTATATGATTAATTTATGCAAATCTCAATTATACACTAACAAAACTTTAATAAACTCAGAGATTATAATTGAATCTTCATTATAATATAATTAAAAGCTAACAACCCATTAATATTGCAAACACACACCTTTCTTAACATATATTATAAAATTTGGATTTTAAAATGTCTATACACTATAAAGTGGCATAAATTTATCTTATCCATATATTTATTAAGGGTATTAAAATCCTAAAAAAATAACTGAATGTATTTAAAGTTTTCAAAAGGACAAAAATATTAAGATTCTAAGTGAATCTACTCTCTCTTTTTCCCTCTCTCTTTTCCTCTCATCATGCCTTCTCCTATCCCTTTTCTTATGTGTTTCCATCCCTTTTTTCTGTATTTCCATTTACCCTTTCTTCTGCCTTTCCCACCTTTCCCACTGCTTAAAATGCCCTTTAAAGTGCCTTATTGCATGATTCACAACCCTTATACAAATGCGTAATGAGGGTTTATCTGATAATGTATCATGGCCCATCGAACATGTTTTTTTTATCTAGTGAACTATCTTTCCCGATGTCCTTTCCCCCACTGATGGCTCTCGAACTTGCTTAGATGTTGTTGAGAAAAATATGTATATGTTATTTTGTTTGCTTATATATAAAAGGTGTACAATAAATATTTATGTTAGTCTTTTATTACATTGAGAATATTTATATGTTATTTCTTTTATTTATATTTAAAGATATATAATAAATAATAATGATATTATTATGGTGATATTATATAAATTATATTAAGTTTGGTTTAAGTGAAATAAGATAAATAAATTTGAAAATTAGTTTGTGATGTTAACCTATATTGATGTCACAACATTCTTTGTGATTACATAGCTAACATTATTAATGATATTATATCTTATAAATTCTTTTTAACTTTACATATTTGGAAGTTAGCTTTGAATGCATATGTTCAAGTAAATTGATATCTCCAATTAGATCTGATAGCATCTTTTTTCACTCCGATAATAACATCAATAATAGTTTTCTCCCCTAAGATAATAACATTAATAATAGTTTTATACCTTATACATTATTATTTATATCTTCTCTTAATCTTTGCAATATAAGAGACAATGTATAATTTGTATTTTAATAGGTTATGCATATAAATAAGTGTCCTTGAAACATAAGATTAATCTTTTATTTTAAGTTTAGTCTAAATGTTTTATCTTTCGTCTCTTTTTTGAGGATTTTTTTAATTTAATTTTACTCGAAATACGATGAGGAATGAGGAATGGTTTTAGCAAGCTAAATTTATTTATGCATTCAAAATATAATTTAAACAATAAAAATAGCTACTTTGTCCAAATTTTCATGACTTCCGATTTAAAAAAACCAAAAAATAAAACATTTCCATATTCATGACCTAATAAACCCACTGACATAAACTAGTTATTTTCCTCACTTAGGAGATTAAAAAAAAACAACTATTAACACAAAACTAATAAATATCCACGAACATTAACAATAATTACTTGAATTAATCTCTTAAATTTTAATATTTTAAGAATTACACCATTAATTAATAATATTAAGATAAATTCCTTACCTTATGCTTCTCAAAGATTTTTCCCAACCAGACATAATTAAATAAATAAATAATATAAAAATATATGCCATTTCCACATACAAAACTTTGATGTGAAAGCTTAAAGTGGACATTTTAGAGGTACAAAATTGTATAAATCAAAATGCCAAAAAAACATATCAAGATATCATAATTATTGGAAATGAATTTGAATTTTGGAAAGTGCATTGTATGAATATTGAATCTTAAAGTTCAAATCAACTCAAAATATTTGTTAAAATGTTTTATAATAGTTATCATTGTTAAAATAATTTTCTTCAAATTTTTATGAGATTCTTTTCGTGGTGATAAGGTTAGGTTAAAAGAGTAGGTATTTTCTATAAATAAAATGGAACTTTTTTTTAAGTGACATCATTAACATTAACTTAACATTTATAATGACAATTAACCAAATTTAAATCTAAACCTTACCAAAACAATCCGAACTTATTATAAATTTCCCTAAATTTAAGTTTTTTTTAAATAATAAATATTATTGTTGATAAAAAAATTATCACGTAAAACGACTTGACATGACCACTTTTGACCTTCTATAAAGAGGGCCAAGTGTGGAGCCAGGGAAAGTTGTTCGAAAGTCATTGGACTTGTTGAGTTTGGTATCTTTGTTAGACTCCACTCAACCAAGTTAAATTTGGTTTTGTCGGATCAAATCAAGTCACGTCTAAGTTGGCGGTCTTATCACTATGATTATAGATAAGTACACTGATCCATAAACGATTGAACGTCAAGTATTAATTCTTTTCATATCTAGTGGTTGGATTGAAAAAATCTATTAAAGTTATTTGAATATGGTTTAGTTTAATTTTTTAAATAAGTATTTATTTATAAAAAGAAAAGGGTTTATAATAATTTTTAATGATTTGTAAATTATTTAATATAAAAAAATAAATATTTGTAAAGTATTTTTTATATGATTGAAAATTAATCATAGTGTATTTTTATATGATAGAGAATTAATTATAATAAAATATTTATAAATAAGATTTAATTTCAAAACATATGTTTTTTTCTCAAAGGTTATAAGTTGAAATCCAGAAAAAAAATATATATATATATATTTTTATTACATATTTAATTTAAAAAATAAAAAATTAATCATAATAACAAATTTACAAATATCTATTTACTTAAAATACAAAATCATAACATCAAAAAAATTCAATTATTCAATTATTGATAATGAAAATATATATATATATATATATATTTTTAATTCCATAAAATTTCATGGAAAAATACAATTTTTATTTTAACTTTTTATCAAGAACAAAATATTCATAATCATGAAGTCTCTTTCATGACTTTATTTATAATCATTACTCTGAATAAATTTTTTAATATTCTTTTATATATATATATATATATTTTAAATTAAATTCTTCTATTTTCATTTTTTAAACTCAGATTATTTAATAAACCTTACTTATTAACTTAAAAATATATGACAATTAAATCAATTATTTCCTGTTGTATTTATTAGATAATAGTACTGAAACTCAAAAATCAATTTTAAAGCCTTCCATACGAGAAGAAGCTTTTTCAAACTTAACATTCAGTCCACAGGAATTTTAGTTATTCTTCTAAAGGGTATACTTTGTAGCCATTAGGAAGCTTTTTGCAGTTCGCCATGATGGAGTTTTAAAATTACTAGTTGTRGATGGTAGCTGTGTTCATTAACAAACACTGGCACACTACAACAGCCTAGCAGCAAACTGGTTATATTCATAAGAAAGATTGGTTCACTACMACAGGCTAGCAGTAAAGGAAGAGCACAAAAATATATTTTCCTTGACATCAGGACCACAAAATCCTCCAGTAACGCTGTCATGCCCCGTTCATGTTCCCAAGAAAATCTGAATTTAGATTTTGCAACACAAGGACACATTTCATGACAATTAATATCATGAAACGTGTGCAAATCAGGGAATATCATCTTCAAGACTAAATTTCTAGCTCTTAGTTCAGGCTTGTCGCTTTTGCAGAACTCATATATCTACTGAATCACCGCACGTTTTTTCTTCATCTGGATTTCCGATATCAATAGAAAAACCTATCTCCTGAATATTGTGTGTAAGCCCTCTATTGGATGTTGCTGTTGTAGATAAATGCCAGCCAATTGAGTCATGGTCAGAATTCTGTGAATTTGAGTCAGTGCAGTCCTAATGGGGCACACGAGGTCTGATTTGGAGACGGGAATGATTGATAATGGTGATATGAAGCAGCCATTGTTGCAACATGTGACTAAGAACAGTAGAAACAAAAGCGAGACGGATTTTTGTGCTCAGAGTGTGCAGGGGAGTGCTGCAACTGCTATTTTCTGTACTGCAATTATGGCCTTGGGGCCTCTACAATATGGGTTCTGTGTAAGTTTGTTGAAACATTATAATCTTATAATTTTTTTTGTAAAATGTTAGAGAGCATTATGTAGATTTGGATTATATTGATGATGATGATTAAAGTCTATTAAGATCAAATTGGTCTATCGAACTTTAAGAGGGTAAGTGACTATTTGCGATTCTTTAGAATTTTGTTTCTATGCTTAGAGAAGCTTTCCAAGATCACCATACTTTTGTTGAGTTAAGAGGTTTGGAAGGTTGGTAATTTTGTAAAATGTTAGAGAGCATTATGTAGATTCGGATTATATTGATGATGATGATGATGAAAGTCCACCAAGACCAAATTGGTCTATCGGACCTTAAGAGGGTAAGTGATTACTTGCGATTCTTTAGAATTTTGTTTCTATGCTCAGAGAAGTTTTCCAAGATCACCATACTTTTGTTGAGTTAAGAGGTTAGGAAGGTTGGTAGTGTGACAAATATTTTGAAAATGAGATCTAATATAGGTATAGGCTGGACAATTGAAGAAAAAGTACTTTTCATCTTCAACCTTCTTAGTGTCACAATAATCGAGTAGTAATATTATATGCTTTTGTGCATTCTCATCTCATTATCTGCATCATAAAATACGTACAGCCATAGCTAATTACTTTAAATCCCTGGTATTTATGCATATCAAATTACTTTAAATCGATATTTATGCATATCAAATTACTTTAAATCCCTAGTATTTATGCATATCATGCACTGTAATGGATAAAGTTATATTTCAACGTAATCAAGATATGAGAATCATAAATGCTTTTGTGAATCAATTATTTACTAGGATATTTATTTCTGATACCCATTATCCATTTATGCATATTATGCACTGTAATGGATAAAGTTATATTTCAACATAATCAGATATGAGAATCATGAATGCTTTTGTAGGTCAATTATTTAGTAGGATATTTATTTCTGATACCCATTACCCATTTATGCATAACATGCACTGTAATGGATAAATTTATATTTCAACATAATTAGATATGAGAATCATGAATGCTTTTGTGAATCAATTATTTACTAAGATATTTATTTCTGATACCCATTTATGCATATCATGCACTGTAATGGATAAAGTTATATTTCAACATAATCAGATATGAGAATCATGAATGCTTTTGTGGATCAATTATTTAGTAGGATATTTATTTCTGATACCCTTACCCATGTTACTGATCCTGCCTTCACTGCAAGCCTGCGTTAGAGTGTCATTAAGACTCTATACGTCCAAGTGCCCTTATGGCTACTTCAAAGTTGCTAAGAAGCCCATGGTAATGGAACCTTGGTCTACTCTTCGACATTCTTTGTTTTCCAAGCCGGTTGGCCTAATTTCTTTTGCGGAGGGCGATGGAATTCCTAGTAATCTCAAAAGCTTCAATCATCCTTGTTTTTTTTTCATCTTTAATGGCTTAAATAAAGCTGTTCCATGCTGTTTGATATGTACGTGGAGATATTCCTGATGGGATACTCGCTTCAATTGTCGGTCTTATGAAATTGATGGCATACGCATAATTGGTAGACTTACTCATGGCAGTCATCCTGTTGCAGAATGGATATTCATCCCCAACTCAGACTGAGATAATGGACAGTCTAGGCCTGACTGTCTCTCAGGTATCTTATTTGATCCTTCTAAATTTGATAGGTATACTAATTTATTAGGGCTACACAATAAGGTTTGACAAGTGAAAATTTATATTTTACATGGCCATAGGAGAAACGAATCTGAAGCTAAAATTTTCTGACAGTTCTCTTTATTTGGATCATTATCCAATGTGGGTGCAATGATGGGAGCGATTGTCAGTGGGAAAATTGCTGACTTCATAGGACGAAAAGGGGTTAGTTCCTTTGGGATCAGGAACACAATTTTCAATTTTGGTTTTTGGAATTTAATATTAGCAACTTCCAATCTATCTAATTAACATTCGATATTTGGTTTGATGGTCCTGTTAACCTGGATATGCAGGCATTAATAGTGGCTGCAATCCCAAATATTATTGGATGGGTTACGATCGCTTTTGCACAGGCAAGTTGTTTAAGATGGACATGATTAATAAAGTGAATTATCTAATTTGCAATTAATTGAGATCAGATACAGAGTATGATTCCAAAAGATTCCATGGAAAAAAATGATTCCAAAAGATTGTTAAACCGTTTAGAAGAAACCAATTGTTGTAAGGAGAATACTTGCATGATGATATTGTTGTTGGATCCATTCCTGGTTCGGTAATTTACGTGGTAAGTCGCACAATATGCATGTGGTCTGTTGGGTTGTCTGTCGACTGTTGACTGGACTGACATGACAGTTAAGAGGTTGCTACATAAAGACCATCACGAATCATGTATCTAGAGCATCATTGAGGGAACATAAGGATTGATTTCTGCTATATTTATTTTCTTTCTCCTTTGTTTTCTTGATGTGTATGTGTATAATTCTTTATGTATGCTTGTGCATAATCTGATTGAAGTACGTATGATTGAAGTACGTGAATGTTCAATTGGTGATAAAATATAGTGTTTTGGATTATAACATTGGTTCTATTGCCAATAGTGCATAAAATCTTAAGACAAAAAGTTGAAGAACAAAAATTACAAAAAGTGGAAAAATGAAGAAAAAATACACATGTAGATGGTGATCGAGAAGGATGTTGAAAATTGTTGAAAAAGAAAAGTCGAAGACGCCATGTGAGGTGGAATAATCTCTCAATAATGCAAACAATGATCCGATTTTTCATAGAGAGACGTGAAATGTTTTTAGAAGTAATAAATACATAATTTCTCAAGTTACTTCAGAAGAAAAATTAAATGTCAGACTGGTTCAACAGAATTTTGGAGGAATTTTATGAGCAGAAGTTTGTTGATACTGGAACCTTGATTGAAAGCATGAAGCCTCAATTCTATACCGAGCTACTGAGCAGTTCTTTTGCGTGGTATAAACATTGTTACATTTTTTTCCTGATGGAAAACAGCATCTTGGATGTTCTTATTAGAGTATATAGTTAATGGTCATGACTCATATCTAGTATGTTAATGTGTAAGTGAAAGTACATTATGGAATAAAGTTAAACTTATGACTTTAGTTTAGCTTAGACTTTTGGACTTGTTATCCCTGATTTTTAGGGATAACCAGGAGATCATGTCTCGAGGCCCACAGGTCCTAGACATGGAGTACCGAGAGCAGGATTGACCTGAGCATGGCCCTGGAGGGCCCATCCTTTTCTTCTTCCATCAGCTTTATCTTGTCAGCAGCAACAACATCCATCACCATCAGCTTTGTCTTGTATCAGACGAGTTTCTTGCTTCATGAGGTAATTGGTCCAGGTATCATGGTATGTGTCACTTTTGATCATTAAAACCTTTAAATATATGCATCTGATTCCTTTTATCTCTAACAACCGCTTGGATCTTACATTAGCCCACTTGACCATGCTCTGGGAGATTGACAGGGTATCCTAGCAAGCCTGTGCCCATA
>JASDQU010310910.1:0-13619 GCA_032191745.1 Picea mariana
TTATCATAGATAATGTCATAGTAGTGTGGAAATGAATGAACTGAAGTGACCCATAAACTTGCACCAAAATCACTTTTCATTAGGATGAAAATTGAGAAATCAAATCATTGTGGAATGGCCCTTTATTTTGGCAATGCTCAAGGCACTAGGCTTTGGGTGCTTCTTTCTCAACGTTTTTGAGACCCTTTTTGTCAAAGCATTGGTTTATCTTTTCATTCACTATTGTAAAAAAAAAAGAGGTGGACTAGTTTAGATCCATTAGATGAGGTTTCCCTATGGTTAATACTATATATGCCTCATTTGTAACAAGGTGGGCCAGGGAATGATCAGAGGTATCCCACTCCCTAAAAATGATTATGAAAATCCTTTAAATGGGATTTTTGTTGATGATTATTCATTACATATTATCCTTGAAGATCAGTGCTCATAAGAAAAAAACTATGGCATGCCTTCAATTTTTTGGTGAGGCCTTTGGGTCTAAAATTTTATGGACCAAAACCCTATGCTACAACAAAGTCAAAAATAATTGCCAATCTAGTTTAAGGGATTTTCAAATATTTAGTCATTTATTTCTCTTTCCAAGCATCCCTTAAGGAACTTCAAGATGCAGTCACCGAGAAAGTTGAAAACAAGATCAAGAAGTGACTTACTAAGTTTATGGATTTCTCAACCAAGTTTCAAACTTTCAATAAGGTGATGGAAGTTTCACATGTATTATTCATCTCATTGGGTACCCTCCTTGGGTTCTTACCGATGAGTGGACAAATCATTGAGAAGCTTATTGTGGGATACTAATTCCAAAGGCAAACACTTCCATATAGTTCACTAGGAGTTGTTATGAACCCCTAAAAACAATAGGAGGATAGGAACCATAAAACTTTTGAATTCAATCCCAAATCCTCTGTGCTAAGTGAGTGATTCATGCTTTGGAAGGTGGATAATCTTGGAGGGATTGTACATTGTAGGGGGAACCCCCTAGAAATAGATCCTTGTAAGTCATTTATCTCCAAACTCTAGTGGTAACTCCATCCTTGGGTAAGATCAAAGGTACATTTGTGACTCATTGCATGGAAGTCTTGCAAAGCAATTAATCCCTTCCTTTGCAACAAGGGTCGAGGCCTTAGGTACGACCTCTCATTTAATGGTCATTCTTTGTAGTGGACCCCTATATTGTTGCAAGAAGGTAAGACCTTCAAGAAAACACTTGGTTCTCAAACCTTAAATTCTTTGAAAAAGGCATCAACTCTATCAAACATATCTTTTACACCCAAGTCGGAGATTGGGTGCCATGCCCTGAGCTTAAAGAAAGATTTCAACTTGCCACTCATGACGAATTCACTCTGAAAAGTGTTGAGGATGGGATGCTTGATTCTCTTTTCACCAACCTCGGACTACGAGGCCCCCAAGCCTAATGGAAATAATAAAAGTGGAATAGGACAAAGGCCTTTGTTAAATAACCCTACGGATGGTTATAAGTGGATCTGTGAAAAAAAATTGTTGAACTTAAAGATTGTCTTATGGTATTTAAGACAACATCACAAGGATAAATCCCCCTTTGTTTTTAAAGAGGTGTTTCTCATATATATTTAAATAATATAGAAGAAAATAAAATATGTCTGAGATGGGACCAGGTTTAATACAAGATTACAAACCAAGAGAGTAAATAACCATATAGGATGGCATTTCCATCATAGTATTCAGAAAAGTAAGACACATTATTCAACACAAAGAAAGAATATAAGTACTGCATATGGGAGAGATTTAAATGATCATTCCATTTAGATCCAAAAAATATTTTGATAGACACACATTTGAAATCTCATGCTTAAAATTTAAAGTCTGAGAAATCATTAATGTTATTTCTTGAATAGTTCTCTAGGAATTCAAAAAACAATAGATGTCTTTGCAAAAAAATAAATAATAATGTCTGAAAGTTCATACAAAGTAAATTTCATTTTATATTAAAAGAGAATTGGGATTGGGCTCCGGTGGAACATGAAATGAAAGAGAGACCTAGAATAAAAAAAGGAGACAAACAGGGTTCAACCTTTGGTTTTCACAAATTCTAAAAGAGGAAAGGAAAAGTGACTACTAACTAAGGAGGGAAAAGAGGTGAAAGAAAAACTAAGTGAATACTTGACTTACTATGATGGAAGTTCTGACCCATTATCTGCTTGTTGTAGTTTATTTAATAGATTGTTGTGGTATTGGAGGTGGCATAAATGTATTACCGACTTTGTGTTGATCTGTTTTGGTTATTCTAACCAAGGTTTTCCTTAACCATTGTTCAATATATTCTCTCATAGGAGAAACCATCATCTCATGTTTAGTCTTGGTTTCAAATAATTCATTTTCTAGTTCTTTTATATCAAGGCTCAATTGATGGAGTGTGTCCTCAATGTCTTCATTCTTGTTCACATATCAGACTAACCATCTTTCTAATTCTTCTTCAAAATACTCAATTGAGTTATTAAATTCACTAGCCCAGACAATTTTTTAGGCATTCAATTGTTCTTGTAATTGCTCTTTTGATAAGAGCATTGTGTCCATAATTAAATGTGGACCCTCAAGTTCCTTAGTCAAATCAACAAGTTTTAAAAATACCTCACCTCTTATTGTTAATGGCATCACATTCAAACACCATTTCCCTTAAGCATTTAATTCCTTTTAACCAAAAAACATTAATTTGTTTCATACGAGTTTTGGAAGGAATATTTTGATCTCTCTTATGTACATCACTTAAACTTAAAACCTTCACCGAAAATGTACTCACTGCTTCCTTGTAAAAACCTTCATCATTTTAAAAAAAAAAATTGGAGGTATGCTTGTTGAAATATTGTAACTTCGAAGAATATTCTAATTATATTTGAGCTATTATTGTATATATCAAATCCACTTTTGTGGATTGATCAAGTCGGGTCTTGTATAAGATCAAATCCCCATTTGTGGATTGGTCAAACATGTATTTTCATGGTGGTATTTGTAAATTTGTCCCCTAGTAATTGTAAAGTGGTTTTAGCCACTTCTAGGAGAAGTTGGCTCCACCAAGTGAAGACTCACAACCCTAGCGCCATCTCACACTTGTATTTATATGTGAGGTTGGTATCTCATTTGAACACACTCACTCAATCATCGAGTGCACATATCTTGAAGATGGTTGCAGTTGTAGGAAGAATTCTAACGAAGGAGAAGAGAGGCGCATGCTTGGTCTTGGTCTATCTTTGGTGTTTTGGTCTTAGTCTTGGCATTGTACTGGAAATCTTTTATTGAGAATTTTTTTGTTGGGTTTTCTTCCCCATGAAGGTTTCCCATGATAAAATTTTGTGCACCTTGTGATTGTGTTTCTTTCAGTGATCCTCTTTATATTGTTGTTTTGGAAATGCATTGAATGCTCGTGAAATTTTGAAATAAGCTAATAACAACAATAAAAACTTAACATGGTATCAGAGCTTGACTAAATAGAGCATCTTTCACTGGGTATCTAGACGTCTTTGTTGTCAAACAAGAAAATTAGGGCTTTTTACTGAAGAGGAATTTTTTACCAAGAACCACCTTGGGAAGTGAACCCTGCCCTAGTGCATCTTTTGGCAGCTTGAAAAAAAAAATTCAGTGATTGGATTGTCTGGAAAGTCAAACCCTAGTTTTGACTGGTACCAAAAAACTAGGAAACCAGTACCAGAAGCACCAGTCCATAAGTATGCAAGTCCAGTTTCAGGGGGTAAAACTTGGATTTTTCTAAAACAATCAACTCCAGTAAACTCTCCTTAGCCTAGCGCGTCTCCTGGTAAGTTCAGTTTCATTTTTTGAGCACTTTCATTTTCTAGTCATTTTCTTAGCCCCGAGTCAAAATGTCTGCAAGCACCAATCTTGTTCACAATTTAGAAGGTGTGGAATATTTTCGTGCCTGGAAGTACATAATTGGACTCATTCTTGAAGAGAATGACCTTGTAAAATTAATAAAATAAAATGTACCCGAGCCCGAAGAAGATGAAGCCAAAGAGAAGTACAAGAAGGATATGATTAAGGCTAAAAGGATAATTGCACACTCTATTAAAGACCACTTGATCCCTCAAGTGTCTTCTAAAAATACTACAAAATATATGTTTTATGCCCTAACCAGAATGTATGAAGGAAGGAACATCAACCGGAAAATGAACTTGAGAACCCAACTCAATAATACAAGAATGCAAAAAGGAGAAAGAGTTCAAGAATATTTCTCTAGGGTTTCTCAATTCAAGGAACAGTTAGARGCAAATTGGAGATAAGATRGATGAATACAAACTHRTGATGACAACTCTTAATGGTCTCACAATACCTTGGGATTCCTTCATCCAAACCATTTGTGCAAGAAAAGAGAAACTCCAATTTGACAACTTATGGGAAGAATGTGTTCAAGAGGAAGCATGAGTGGCTAATCGAGAATCCATTCTAATAAGAGATGAATATCAAGCCCTAGATTCTCATGCTAAGGGTGGAAATGGAAATCTCATTTTTAAAAGGAGACTCACTCTCATAAAGAATCTCACTCTTCAAAAAGATTCCATAAATATCATAAGGGTTAGAGGAAGGAAAAAAATTACTCCTCCTACCAGTTTTATCAATGTGATAAGATGGGACACATTGCTAAGAATTGTCCTGCTAGAAGGAAAGAAATAACAAAAGACATCACGCCCATGCAGTTGATGATGATGAGCCACCCAAGAAGTTCGCTAAAGAATAGATTGAAGAATATGTTTTGTGTTCCGCTCTCTCGGGATCTGTGACACCTGGAGAGGATACTTAGCTCATAGATAGTGGTGCTTCCAAGAACATGATAGGTCAAAAGAACACTATCTCCAGCCTTGTAGAGAAAACCTCCTCCCAGAAAGTTTCACTTGGAGATGATTATCAGTACCCAATCAAAGGATTGGGAGAAGCCACCTACAAACTTGATTCAGGAACTCCAATGAGAATGAAGGATGTACTTTCTATTTCTTCTCTAGATAATAAAGGTTTCAGGGTTGCATTTGTATATGGTGAAGTTCTTATGTGGTCCAAAGGAAAAACTATAGAAGATGCAGTTGTTATTGGAATAGAAGAAGGTGGTTTGTACAAGTTAAAAGTTCACTCAAATGTATCCTTGACTCACTCTATTGAAATCCCTTGTGAACTTTGGCATAGAAGACTAGCTCACATCAACTACAAAGCCTTACAATATGTAAGAAAGGTAGTTATAGGTTTACTAGAATTAAAAGTTGATCATGAAGGAGTATGCAAGGGATGTACACAAGGAAAGAACACAAAGAACCCTTTTCCAAAGAGCGATATTAAATCAAAAGGAATCTTGGAACTTGTCCACTCAGATGTATGTGGTCCAATGCCATCAACCTCTCTAAGCGGGTATGTATACTATGTCTCTTTCATTGATGATTACCATCGTAAGACGTGGATTTATTTCTTAAAATCAAAATATGAAGTACTTAGGAAGTTTAAGGAATTCAAATCCTTGGTAGAAAACCTCTCCAAAAGGAAAATCAAGATACTCAGGTCAGACAATGGAGTAGAGTACACTTCAAATGAATTTGGAAACCTTTGCAGAGATGTTGGGATTAAGAGGGATATCACCACTCTCTATAATCCTCAACAAAATGGTGTAGCAGAAAGAAAGAATAGAACGATTATGGAAGCAGTAAATACTATGATTCATGATCAAGATCTTTCAATGCACTTGTGGGTTGAAGCAGCAAGAACAGCAGTATATGTCCAAAATAGATTATCCCATACTGCACTTTCATTCAAAATTCCCAAAGAAGTGTTCACCGGAAAGAAGCAAGAAGTAAGCCATCTCAAAATATTTGGCTTTCCAGTGTTTGTACACATTCCAAAAGAAAAAGAGAACTAAGTTGGATTCTTCAGGAAAGAAGGGAATCTTTGTTGGATACTGTGAGGTCTCTAAGGCCTTCAGAATCTACAAACCAGGATACCATCATATTGAGATCAACAAAGATGTAACCTTTGATGAAGATGCATCACTCAAAAGAACAATGAAATTCCAGCTTGAATAATTATATGAAGAAGAACCTGTATCTCCCAGAGTTGCAGAACCTGTGAAGGAAGTTGCAATTACCCTTGATGATGAGATTCCAGAAGATCATGATATAATCGAATCTCAAGAACCTCCCCGTATGACTATCTCTCAAAAGAGAAAGTCGTCTTGGGCTAGATAAATTATTCAGGATGTAGAGAAGTATGGTGCCCCAGAATGAACCATGAGACAAATCAAGAATCCTAAGTCATTCTCCAGCTATGTGGCTTTGATGTGCAATCTCATAGAGAAGGAACCTACTTTCTTTGAAGAAGTTGTTCATAAGAAAGAATGGATGGATGCCATGACAGAAGAATATCAATCCATTATGAAGAATGATGTGTGGGAAATAGTTCCCAAACCAAAGAACAAAGATGTGGTATCTTCCAAGTGGATATACAAAATAAAACATGCAGCAGACAGAAGTATTGAAAAACATAAGACAAGATTTGTGGCTCATGGATTTTCTCAAAAGGAAGGTATTGACTATGAAGAAACATTTTCTCCTGTTACCAAATACACTTCTATCAAAACCATCATAGCTCTTGCAACCAAAATGAACTGGAATTTGCACTAGATGGATGTGAAAACATCTTTCTTAAATGGTGTTATTGAAAAAGAAGTGTATATAGAACAACCACAAGGGTTTGAAGTTGAAGATAGAAAGACTCATGTCTGCATGTTGAAGAAATATCTCTATGGTGGGATGCTACCTATTGTACATCACTAATTATTGTCATAACGGTGGGATGTTACATATGGTATCAGAGTGGGTTCAACCGTACGACTTGGGATCATTATGCCTTCCAGTGTATTAAATACTTGATTAATAACTTATCGCTAATTAAAATTGAAATTTGTCCATGCATGTAATCATGGTTAGAGGGCGTCATGGAGGCAGATGATGTGGTGCAAGGGGAGGAGGTGTGATGTCTCTGGTAGCATCCATGCCATAGGGGTCTAACCCCCAAGGAGAATAACAAGTCATTGGAAAGGAGCAGGTTGTTGTGGGGGATGTGGTTGGTTTGATGAGGTCCTTCCAGAGAATGTCAGAGGCCTTGATTAACCGACTAGATAGATATGAGGCCAGAGCGTATGTACCCAATGAGGGTTCACAATGCGCTCCAGATGGTAGTGGTATCATTCACAGAGAACTCGAGAAGGTGAAGCTTATCGAGTTCATGGGTCCCACGGACGGCTCAACCGCTGAGGCATGGTTGGAGAACATGGTGATGCTCTTTGCACTTCGTGACTACACCTCCAACATGAAAATCATCTAAAGGGGAGTGCTCTTCTATGGTGGAAGATGCTCCTACCTCAGCTCAACATGGTTGTTGAAGATGTGTCATGGTAATTGTTCAAGAAACGGTTCCAAGAGAGGTATTTGTCAGAAGAATTCATTGAGCACCAACTCAATGAGTTCAACACCTTACAGAAAGGTGGTCGTACGGTGTCGGGGTATGAGTCCATATTTATGGAGCTACTTAGGTATGCTCCACATCTAAACATGGAGAAGCTAAAGGTCAACAAGTTTTCACTCGGCCTTAACTTCAACATTTGTGTGAAGGTAAGGATCCTAATTCCTTAGATGTTGCATGATGCAGTCCAGAAGGCTCTCGTAGCTGAAGAAGAGCTGACCAGCGGGGGTCAGGGTAGGACTCATGCAAGACCGACTAGACAGATGATATCAAGAGTGCAGCAGCATCAGACACCACTCAAACATACATCAGGGTATCAAGATTCGTCTAGAAGACCCATGTTCACGACGCCACGATGACCGATTCCTTAGTAGAGGAGTCCCTATAGGGGACCACCTCATCAACAGCAGTGCCACCCACAGTAGCAGCAGTTTAGGCATGTTCAATAGAACAGACCAGGAGCTCATACTGGTAGGCCAACAGCTTCTACTTCGGGGACCAGGAGTGTTGGACCAAAGACCGGATGTTGGACCTATGGAGAGCCACATTACCAGTGAGACTGTCTGACTGAGAAAGCTAGAGTGGTCAGATCAACAGGACACACTACAGTTGGAGATTTGGGCAAGGCCCATAGAATTCATGTAGCGGTGAATAACTGCTATGTCGATCACTATTTCACTGTGCTCGAGACATCAGGTAGAATCGCCAACCAAACTTTTAGTATTTTGATAGATCCAAGTGCTACAGATAGATTTATTTATAGTGTAGCACTAAAAAGAATTAAGGTAAAGGCAATCGAGCAAGACGATTTTACATACGTAGAAATGGCTTCGGGTTCCAAGCAGAAGGTTGGAGGAAGGGTTGTAGACGGTAGCATTACCTTGGGATATTTTGTAACGAAGGCCAACCTATATGTCACAATATTAGGATCTTATGACATAGTGATCAGTATGGACTGGTTGGAATCGCATGATGCGATACTCAACTGTAAAACGAAACGGTTAAGTTTGACAAATGATGTGGGACAAAGAAGAATGATTGTAGGAAGAAACCAGGGAGTGTCCTTGAGGTTCATTTCTTCCCTACAACTACAGAAGAGAATGCGCAAGGGATGTAAGTTATATGCAATCTTAGCACTTAACGAAAAAGGTGAGGTGGAAGGATTAGAAATCCTTCCAGTAGTACGAGAGTTTTCGAACGTGTTTCCAGAAGAGTTACCAGGTTTGTCACCCAAAAGAGAGTTGGAGTTTACAATCGACTTGAAACCTGGAACTGAATTGAAAGTAAGAACGCTATATCGAATGTCAATGCCTGAGTTACAGGAGTTGAAAATGCAATTGAAGGAATTGTTGGACTTGGGACTTATACGTCCAAGTATGTCACCTTGGGGTGCACCTGTTATTTTTGTAAGGAAGAAGGATGGATCGTGGAGTCTTTGTATTGACTACCGTCAATTGAAAAAAGAAACGATCAAGAACCAGTATATGTTGCCAAGAATAGACAATTTGTTTGATCAGATGAAAGGAACGGTTGTTGATCCGGATTTTATGAGAAGAATGAAATGACTACAGATTATTAACAGGTGCTTAACACAAAATAACAGAGATATAGTAAAACTGGTTTTCTATTCAATAACGAAATAAGCTGAAACTGTAAAATGCAGTGGAAACAAGCTTGCAGGAATGGTGGAGGCTTATCTCTGAGAAGAGATGTGACAGTTGCGCTCATTCACAAGAAGATGGTTAAAATGAGGCTCTGAAGTCCTTTTTACAATAAACAAGAATGCCAAAAACCCTAGACATCCAAAAACCTAACCCTAGGAGATGAAACGCCAAAATTCATGTGGGCCCCGTTTGGGTAAGTTAGTACATTAAATTCTTGGGGTCGTAACTTTTGCATATGATCTCTGTTTTAGGCGTGTGATAGACCCTTGGAAAGGTATCATCAAGGAGATTCATTTTGGGGCCTCAATCATGTTGTAGGCTATCATTGAGTTGGGTCGATCCCAAAAAACCTTTATTTAGGCCCTCAAAATGGCCCCGAAAGTTAAAACTACTAAAAATAGTAAATTGCCAAAATTGTCAGAAAATTGTTTTGAGCCAATTGGAAGAGGTGGGTGGCCACCGATATCCACTTGGATCAACTGTGTTTTCAAATATTGACTTGAGATCAAGATATCACCAGTTATGAATTAAATAGGAATATATTCCTAAAACCGCATTTAAGACAAGGTTCAGACACTATGAGTTTACAATTCTACCATTTGGACTAACAAACGCCCCGGGAGTATTCATGAGCTTGATGAATGGGGTGTTCTGAAAATACTTGGACAAGTTTGTTCAAGTATTTATCGATGACATGTTGATATATTCTCAGACGACAGAGGAACATGACGAACATGTAATCTTGGTACTACAGTGTTTATAAGAAAACAAATTATATGGGAAACTGTCGAAATGTTCTCTTTACCAATCGAAGACTCATTACTTAGGGAACATCATATCTGGTGAAGGTATCATTGTGGATCCAGCGAAAGTAGAGGATATTATGGAATGGAATGCGTCGAAAAATGTACAAGAAGTATGCATCTTTATGTTTTTAGTAGGATATTACCGACAATTCATCGAAGGTTTTTCAAAGATAGCAAATCTGATCACGGAACTGCAGAAGAAAAACAAGAAGTTTTTATGAAGAAAGAAATGCGCGGAAGCACTTCAAAGGCTCAAGGAGTTGTTGATGACAATGTCGATACTAAAATTCCCCGACATGGACAAAGAATTCTTGGTATGCACGGATGCATCCAAGGAAGTTTTAGGTGGAGTATTGATGCAAGACGGTCGAGTGATCGCTTACATCTCAAGGAAATTAAGAAAGCATGAGGAGAACTACGCAATGCATGATTTGGATTTATTGGCCATAGTATATGCCTTGAGAGTTTGGAGACACTATCTGATTGGATGAAAATTCGAATTAAAGACAGATCACTATGGATTACAGCACATATTCACACAGAGTGACTTGAACGCGTGATAAAGGCATTGGTTAGAATTACTTAGCGAATATGATTTTGAGATTTCTTACATTAAAGGAACGGTGAACAGACTGGTAGATGCGTTGAGTCAGAGACCGCGCATATTCTCGGTAATACCTCTTGAGACAAATCTTCGAGAAAATATTCTAGTGCTACAGAGAGATGATGACTGTTACAAGGAAGATAAAGAAAATATTGGACAAGATACCATGATGGCACCGAAGTTTGAAGGATATACATTGGACAATGACGGATTGTTGAGATATAACAATAGAATTTATGTACCATCTAACGACGATTAAGAAGTTTGATCTTAAGTGAATCGCATCGCGCTGTGTACATGGCTCATCCAGGAGTCATGAAAATGAAGGCAGACCTTAAGCAATTATTCTACTGGAGGGGAATGAAATCAGACATTGTCAGTTACGTGGCAAGATGTCTAGAATGTCAGCTAGTGAAAGATGAACATAGACATCCAGCAGGATTATTAAAGCCTCACATTATTCTGAAATTGAAATGGGAGGTCATTTTGATGGAATTCATTGTTGGGTTGCCACTAACGACAATGAGACAGGATTCGATTTTTGTGCTAGTGGACACTCTAACAAAGAGTGCACATTGTATTCCTGTACGTACGACGTATCATGCACCAGACATAGCTAGATTTTTTGTCAGTGAGATTGTGAGATTGCATGGAGTGACAAAAAGGATCATATCCGATAGACGATCGGTGTTTACAGGACGATCTTGGACCAGTTTCCAAGAGGATTTGGGGACACAACTGAACTTTGGTACAGCTTATCACCCTGAGAAAGATGGGTGGACAAAATGAACAAACCAAACTATGGAGGATATGGTGTGTATGTATGTAATGGACCAACAGAAACGTTGGGAAGAATTTTTCCACTGGTAGAGTTTGCATACAACAACTATCAAAGTACCATTAAGATGGCATTGTTTGAGTTTTTATAATGGAGACCGTGTCGGACGCCATTGAGCTAGGATAGACTTGAGGATGGGGTCTTGGTGGCACCAGAAGTGATCCAAGAAATGGAAGAAAAAATGCAAACAATAAGACAAAATATTAAAGAAGCGCAAGATTGGAAGAAGAGTTACGCTTATGCGCATCGCGTTGACCACAATTATGAAGTTGGCGATCGAATTTTCTTGTGGGTGAAACTGCACAAGAGTTCAATCAAGTTTGGAAAGGGTGCTAAACTCTCTCCTAGGTTTGTGGGACCTTTCGAAGTTGTGGAAAAGAAAGGACCTGTGGCCTATAGACTAGCCTTGCATGATTCTTTGAGGTGTATCCACGAAGTTTTTCATGTATCTTTTTTGAGACATTATGTTATTGATCCTACACATGTGATTGGCATGAGTTCTTTGTAGGTGTCGGACGAGGGTGCTCTCACAGCGGAGCCAATCCGTATTCTTGACCATCGCATTCGACAACGACGGCATTGAATAGTCGATCAGGTCAAGGTCCAGTGGGACAATTATAGTCCACACTCATCTACATAGGAGGACGCATATGATATGCGTCAACAGTTTCCTTACTTAGTTGATAGATTAGACATATAGATCGTGTCAGATAATTTTATTACTGCATTTTATATATTGTACAACTTCGGGACGAAGTTTAAAACAAGAGGGGGTGTATGTAACATCCCACTCTCGCGAGCACATGTTATCAACTTATTCTTTGAGGACACTTATGTGCAAGTGATCCCGTTATAGTACATGGTTATTTGTTTCGATTGTGGATTTTATGATGATTTTGATGGTTGTGATTTATTATCATTTGATATATATGTATTGACAGATGCTATTGACGAGTTTAGATGAGTGTGCAGGGCACATGCTAGATTATGGATTTCGCTGGCATCAATGGACCTCCTTGGACTCTAGATTGAGACAGGGAGTGGATCATGTTTTGTTTGAGTATTTCATTTTACGCATATGTGTCAGATGATAGATTTAGTATGATTATGTATATGGATCAAGGACAGTGCTTTGTTAATGAATGCAGGATGACGAATGCTTGCTAATCTGACTCACATAAGGAGTAAAAGGATCATGCACACAAAACCAGATATTGAGGGAGAGGTGTGGCACCATCCCTGTCACGGTCTACTATCACTCCCGCCGTGGCTTGAATTGTAGGTTAACGATTACCTAGTTCGAGAGGTCCACAATGTCGTGAGGGCAGACTGAGATAGTCGCTCACGAAGATTCTAATGGGCACGCAATAAGGTGGAGTCCTTATTCCTTAGAATCCCTTAGTCTCTCACAAGGTCGCATGAATGGAGTGTTGACTCTAAAGGTTGGACAACTACCAAAACTAGTCAAAGGTGAGTGACACCCTTGGAGTACGGAGTTGTGTCTTGAACGGAACGTCGCGTAATTAAAGCTTGAGTCAATGAATCTGGGTGGCCTAGGAAACCTTGAGAGAATAATTAAACCTTGAAAAATCTTTAGGTCTTGTCGGATGTAATTAATCATTTTAAAAATGAATTTATTAATTGTAAATCCCAAATGAAATTCTAAGCCTATTCAAAGAAATTAAGCCTAAGTCTAAGTTCTTGCAAGGAGACTAAACTAAATTATTAACTAAATTAAAAAGGGATGGGGTAAATCAATTTAAGAATTAAGTAAAACGAAATAAACCTAAAGATTTGATTAATACACATGTGTGCAAGAAAATACCAAATTGGAATTTAAGATAAGAAAGGAATAAAGCTGAGAAAATATGTGTACGCATAGAATGGTATCTAGAGTCTAGCTACACTAGTTTAACTAGAAGAAGACTCTTGTTTTAACTCAAATCAGATTAGTAAGGCCTCAGTCATTAAATGGGAATAAGAGGAATAAAGAGACAACTAGGAGTGATTTAAGGAGCGCATTTGGGAAATGTGAGGGAAATTGACCTTTAATTAAAATAAAATATGGAATTACTTGTGCAACTTAGGGAGAGGGTGACAAGTGTAAGGAGGAATAATTCTAAATTAATTAATTAAAAAGCAAATTAGTTGTGCAAGTGGGGATGTGTCACTAAGAAAATAGCTATAAAGAAAAAGGGACCACACTAGTTACTGGTAAAGTTATG
>JASDQU010310911.1:0-10824 GCA_032191745.1 Picea mariana
ACTTGTATCAAATGAATGTATAATGATATTTATTTATACCATTTATGTCACTTCCTTTTAACATTATGGCCGACCTGACACTTTCTTATTTTGTAATTATTTTCTTTAATTATTTTCAGGGCCTACATGTACTTCCTTTTTCAATTCACTTTGTCATCTTCAAAAATTCATTTCTTCTCAACCATGAGGATCCATGTGACGTGCCACATACCACCAAAAACAGCATGATGTATACTATCCATTCATGGGTGTTGTATATGCATGTACATTTTCCTTCATGTCCAAATACCTTTATCAATCTTACAGTCCAAAACCCATGACTAGGGTTGACATCAATGACAACAATCAATCTTCCAACACCACTCATGTTTCTCATGATTCCACTCTATTTGTCTCACCATCATATCAATCCACATCCTCTACTCCACCACATGGTCTTCCTCCTCATCCTACTTCTTATCCACATGATATGTCTTCACCATCCATTGATCCTCCTACTTATCCTCCACATGTGTCTGTTCTATCCATCGACCCTTATCCTCCTCCTCCTTCACTAGTGTATCATTCATTGATCCTCCTTATCCTCTTCCTCCTCCAGTTGTGTCACCATCCACTAATCCTCCTACTTTTCACCCACATTTGTCTGCAACATCCACCAATCCTCCTCCTTCCCCTCCATTTGTGTCACCATCCACTGATCCTCTTGCTTCTCCTCCACATGTGTCACCATCCACTAATCCTCCTCTTCCTCCTCCTTCACTTGTGTCACCATCCATCAATCCTTTTCCTTCTCCTCTACATATGTCACCATCCATCGACATCCTCCTCCTCCTCCTCTTCCTCTTCCACATGAATTACAACTATTGATGATGTGGACACTATGTTCACATAGGGTGTTGCAAAGCTTGATCTTGATGGAGAGACATATGATAGTGTACTTTTTTCATTTCTTTCTAAAAAAGGTATTGATAAACCCTCTACCTCTTGTCATAGAGACATTGATGCCTCTCGCTCTAGCGGTGGACCTAGCTAGTAGTGTTAGTTATTGACATGTATATTGATTGTTTTATATTTGACTTGAGATGTATGTATGACATATTTATTGTAGATTTTGTTCAGATGTGAGATCCCATATTTTTTCTTGATCTAATGGAACTGGCTTGACTAAAATCTGTGCACTCTATCAAAAGATATCCAATCTGCAAAATCCACGACCGTCATAGGAAAAAACCCTAAAAATAATTAGATTTTGAATTGATGATATCTCCACTTCTAGTGTCGACCCCCAACCCTCAGGCCGAGATCCACTCATAGAATCATTCTAATCTCCTTGAGCCAAAGCGGCTCCTTTGGCTTCTCGCTAAAAACTTCAATGAATCCCTGATCCACAGGTCCTTCAGAAACTCTACATGTGTGAACAAGCACTATGCACGAGCTTCCCCTCACGCGACCACAACTGGCCTTGGCACAAGCGCCTTTCGCAACTCGCAATCTCACGAGTTCGTGGGTCGAAGATCTCAACTCCTCTTTCTCCAAACCCCCGATACCCAAGATTGCGATACAGGTGTACCCCTCCTATTGGCACCCTCTACACATAACCGTAGGCTAGGGCTAACTTCTAGTACTTCTCACGACTTGCAACTTTGTGAGTTGGTTTGTTGAGCCTTTGTGCTCTTTTCTTACGAGAACCTAAAGCACGAGAATTCAATAGGATGTTGACCCCTTTCCCAGATGATGTGTGTCCCCCACTTGTCACCCACTTCCATCTTCCTCTGGGTGCTCTACGTTGCACCACATGTCAACTATGTGGCCCACCTATCAGATGTGCCATGCATTTGCACGGCCTTGGCTCTTGGCACTTTGCAAATTCCACAGTCGAAGAGAAGTTCCTCCAAACCCCGAACCTCTGATACACAATGTATCAAGATGCCAGATCTCACGGCTCTCCTTCCTCCTTGATCAACGGCTCAAATCGCATCGCGATCTTGTGACTCGAGACTTTGTAGAGAAAAGGATTCTACCTCCGAGATCACGATACCGAGTTCATGAGATAATCCTGATCCCTACCACATGTCCTCCAGAATGGACGGTCCTTATCCTTTCAAGATTTCACAAGTCGCGAAGCTGAAAGACTCCTCCGTTCACCCCTTCGATGTCTGAATCCCAAAAATCTAAGGATCTTGTGACACGTTTCCTCCTAGATGGATGGCTCTGATGTCTTCGAGACTTCATGAGTTGCAAATTCCTCCCTCCCGACTCTTACCTATCGGACTCTCAATATCTGAAACCCTGATGGGTCCTAATATTACCACCACGCGTTGACTTCAACGATGGATGGTCTTGATCCTTTCAAGATTTTGTGGTTCCTCTCCTCTGCGCGTACGAGAATAAATCTCATGCAGCTCCTCCCAGATATGATGGCTATCGACTATCTGTTCTAAATCTGACGGTTCATGGCAACTCAGCACTTCTCCATGAAGTATCTCCACCATCCATTTTAGTTGCTCTCCTGCGCGACCTCCCAGAGGTTAAACTCTGTGCGCCTTCCTCTGGATCCGACGGTTGTCGGCTACCCACACAAGATCTAACGACCCAGATCTGTTCTTCCCTTGTGCTCTTCCGCGTGTGCTTGGACGTGAACTTCAACGATCCAGATCCTTTCCTCTGCTCGATCCGATGGCAGCTATAGCTCCTCCCTCGAGCTTTCACTTATTCCCGAGTTGGAAGATTTCCCAAGTATCAAAGGTCTCATCTTTTTATTCTCTTGCAAGCCTGCAACCTTAGTCTCACCTGTGTTCTTGAAGACGCTTTCCCTCTTGAGCTTTGGGACCGTGAAACCTTGAAGGGTTTCCCTGGCTTCTTGCACTTCTTGAAGCTATTGCTCTGTGCACAAAGGCACTGTCTCTCTCGAGCTTTTTCTTCCTTGATTCCTTAAAGGATTCTTCAACCTCTGCACTCCTTGCAGGGTCCCTACACACACGAAAGTGTTATCCATCCTAAGCTTCTCTATTTCTCAAACCTCTAANCCCTTGGACGCTTCTCTGTTCCAGAACTCAAAACAGTTATTTCCTGTGCTCTCTTTGCACACCAACTCAATGCCCTCCTGGTAGAGTCTCTCCTCATAGACTCCCACAGTGATTCTATCTTCACCCTGAACTCAAGTAAGAGTTCTCTCTTGCACTCTATGCACTAGCTCGATGCCCTCCTGGTAGAGTTTCTACAGAATTCCTCAGAGATTCTTTCTTCCTCCTTGAATTCATAATGGAGTTCTTCCTCAATGCAACTCATGCATTTTCTCAATGCCCTCCTGGCAGAGCTCTATAGAACTCCTTGGAGATTTTGTCTTCTTCTGTGCCTTTCCTTTGCACTATCCTGTCTCCAAGGTGTTCAGCAACTTTGAGATCTTTCCATGAATTTAAGACTTCATCCGGTGCACCCTCCTACCGCGTCCTTGTCCAAATTCCGCAGAATTGGAAATGCACTCTATGCACTGGCTCTCAGAACCCGCAGTGTTCTGTCATGCTCTCTTGGCATGAGACCACAAAGAACCCCAATCCTCAAATCAAAGAACCCAATAGGTAGCAGAACCTATTTGTCCCTACAAATGCATACTAACACACACATCTACAGCATATAAAGAACACACCAAGACATTCATGTAACCACATAATAACATGCAAGAAAAACTGTTGATTATATTAATATGAAATGCCTCCTTTACAAGGTGTTCTTTAGCTCAGACTTTTATAGGGTCTTGGCTCCTTCTCTATCTGCTCTTCTAACTCTTGCTACCTATCCAAAACAAGATCAAAAGATATTTTACATGAGGGGGCTCTTCGAGCTCTTCCCTCCATCCTCACCTACTCTATTCAATTACATTGAATTTTCAATTAAATGGCTATCTAGTGAAGATTGGATCTAGATCCCAGCCTTGCAACCATTAAAGGCCTTCTTTTACCTAACGCGTGCTCAAAGGCATGGCTCTATGGCTCCATATCCTTACATACATTAATTATATTGAAATCAAATTCAAAATGTGAGAGCACTAGGGCCTCTCTTCCTTGAATGCGTGCTTTGAATGCACTAAGTGGGCTGGTTGGCTGGCACATGGTTGGCTTGGGAGAGATGCTCCTGCATCATACTCCTCTGCTGCGAAAATTCATGAGCTCATGCTCATGATCTCTCCACCCTAGATGTTGAAATCCTCCTGGATCCCAAACAACTTTTTGAAGTTGTTCCTCTGCTCCATCTCTCTGCTGCTGCTTCCACTACTTTGTTGCTGCTACTGTCTCCTTTATGTGCAGCTTCTCCCTGCTGGCAGTCTCTTTTGCTAACTTCAACATCAGCTTCCTGATCTGCTCGATCATTTCATCCAGCTGCTGCAATGGTTGGCTCTGTTCATGCAGACTCTTCTACTGAAATTTCTTTCTACAAATGGGCAGTTCATCATAATCTCCCATGTCATCCTCTTCATCCCCTATGCCACTAAGTGTCCACTCTACTGCAAAGTTTAGCTTTGCAGTCACATCACTGATTTGTTGCTCAGTTTCTCTCTGTGACAGCTCTGCTGTCATTTCTCCTTGTGTTGGATCAAGTCCAACTCCTTCCAACTACTTCTCAGCCTGGAATTTCCCTTCATCTTCCGTTGCATACCTCGGTATGGAAGTGATCATCATTAGTTGTTTAGCTCCTTGGCTGAAATCTGAGAGCGATTCCTCGGAATGCTCCTCCTTTGCAATTTGCATGACTATCTGCTCTCGGGAGTCATCTGCTAGCTATGGATTGTTTAGCCAATCCTCTAGCATCTCCAACTCCATCTCCCATGGAGTGACCACCTTATCTCCATGCTCTTCTTTTGTTGTCAGCTTCAGTGCTGCAGCTGTCTCCTTTTCAGCTTCCTAGCTGAAATTGTCAAGCCATTCCTCTAAATTCTCTTTTTCCTCTACTGCTTGGGAAGTCTTTAACATCTTCTCCAACTCTTTTCCCATGACAGTCACAACCGGTTGTCCTTATTTTGTTGCTACCTCTGTGACACACATGCTAGTCTCATCTAGGCTAAATGGCAGGAATATGCGAATTCCCCCAATGATCAAAGAACAGTTATGATCCTTCTTCTCTGTCAGTTGTCCTTGCTGATATGAACTCAGCTCTGAGCTCACCTACTCTCCCTTGCTCTCCTGGAAATATGGGATTTCTCTGCTGCTCTCTTGGCAGTCTGTGAGATCCTTGGATCTCATCTCATTGCCCTCCTGGCAACCTGAACTTTTGTTCCTTCCCTCTTGGCAGTCTATGAGATCCCGCGGAAATCTCATCTCATTGCCCTCTTGGAAACATGAAATTTCCCTGCTTTCCTCCTGACAATCTATGAGATCCCGCAACGACCTCATTTCATTGCCCTCTTGGCAATTGGGAATTTTTGTTCTTCCCTCCTGGCAGTTTATGAGATCATCCAGTGATCTTAGTTTATCCTCATCACTGAGATTTCTCCCAGCATCTGGTTCACATATATGAACCATTTCCATCTATTCATCCCTGAGGCTTTCAGCATGCCTCAACCATCCTCTCATCAGCCTCTACTGCCTTCAGACCACCAATTCCCTAACTAGCCATTTTACCTTTGTCTTCATGGGCCATTCATACACCGAATGTGATCTTGCATCCTGCTGTATATTCAATGCAAGTTCCTCCATCCTCGCCCTTATCTCAACGAGCTCTTTATCCACTTCATCCTTTCTTGGCTGCTGGCGATTCTTTTTTCCACCTCGTCTATGGCCTACAGTAGCCATTTTCCTACCTTTTTTCTGCCCTCCTAGCAAACCTGTTGCCACTCTGCAACCTTGAGTGATTCTGGCATCCTCTACAGTCCTCTAACTATATTCTTGACTGCTGTGTACCTGCAACAATCTTCACAAAGCTTCAACACTCTGCCTTCCTTTTCCTCTGTCTCCTTCACTTGAAACCTACGAATGAAAATATCAGCTCTAATACCTCACTTGTGTATCAAAGTGTTTTCCTCTATCTTCTCTGCCTCCTCTGCCTGCAATATACAAATAGAGTTAGGCTCCGATACCACACTTAGTGCCGACCCTCGACCCTTGGGCCAAGATCCGCTCACAGGATCGTTCTAATCTCCTTGAGTCGAAGCGGCTCCTTTGGCTCCTCGTTGAAACCTTCAACGAATCCCTGATCCACAGGTCCTTCGAAAACTCCACCTGTGCGAACAAGCACTAGGCTTGAGCTTCACCCTCACATGACCACAACTGGCCTTGGCACAAGCGCCTTTCACAACTCACAATATCGCGAGTTCGTGAGTCAAAGATCTCGACAACTCTTTTTCCAAAACCCCAATACCTAAGATTGTGATACGGGTGTAACCCCTCCTGTTGGCACCCTCTACACATAACCGTAGGCTAGGGATAACTTCTAGTACTTCTCGCGGCTCGCAACTTTGTGAGTTGGTTTTTTGATCCTTTGTTCTCTTTTCTTACGAGAACCCGAAGCACGAGAAGTCAACAGGATGTTGACCCCTTTCCTAGGTGACGTGTGTCCCCCACCTGTCACCCGCTTTCATCTTCCTCTGGGCGCTCTACGTTGCACCACCTATCAACTATGTGGCCCACCTATCAGACGTGCCATGCATTCGCACGGCCTCGGCTCTTGGTACTTCATGACTTCCATAGTCGAAGGGAAGTTCCTCCAAACCCCGAACCTTCGATACACGATGTATCGAGACACTAGAACTCATGGCTCTCCTTCCTCCTCGATCAATGGTTCAGATAACATCACGATCTCGCGACTCGGGACTTTGTAGAGCAAAGGCTTCCACCTCCCAGCTCACAATACCAAGTTCACGAGATAATCCTGATCCCTACCACCTATCCTCCAAAATGGATGGTCCTGATCCTTTCGGGATTTCACAAGTCACGAAGCCGAAAGACTCCTCCGTTCACCCCTTCGATGTCCGAATCCCTGAAATGTGAGGATCTCGTGACACATGTCCTCCTAGATGAATGGATCTGATGTTTTCGGGACTTCATGAGTCGCGACTTCCTCCCTCCTGACTCTTACCTCTCGGACTCCCGATATCCAAAACCCTGATGGGTCCTCAGATTACCACCACATGTCCTCTTCAACGATGGATGGTCTTGATCCTTTCGAGATTTCGTGGTTCCTCTCCTCTGCACATACGATATTAAATATCATGTAGCTCCTCCCAGATCCAATGGCTATCAGCTATCTGTTCTAGATCTGACGGTTCATGGAAACTTGACACTTCTCCATGAAGTATCTCCATTGTCCATTTCAGTTGCTCTCCTACGCGACCTTCCATAGGTTAAACTCTGTGTGCCTTCCTCTGGATCCGATGGTTGTCGACTACCCACACAAGATCTGACGACCCAGATATGTTCTTCCCTTTCACTCTTCTACGTGCACCTAGACGTGAACTTCAACGATCCATATATTTTCCTCTGCTCTATCCGATGGCAGTTGTAGCTCCTCCCTCGAGCTTGCACTTCTTCCCGAGTTGGAAGATTTCCCAAGTATCAAAGGTCTCATCTTTTGATTCTCTTGCAAGCTTGCAACCTTAGTCTCACCTGCATTCTTGAATACGCTTTCCCTCCTGAGCTTTGGGACTGTGAAACCTTGAAGGGTTTCCCCGACTTCCTGCACTTCTTGAAGCTATTGCTCTGTGCACAAAGGCATTGTCTCCGTCAAGCTTTGTCTTCCTTGAATCCTTAAAGGATTCTTCGACCTCTGCACTCCTTGCGGGGTCCCTTCACACATGAAGGTGCTATCCCTCTTGAGCTTCTCTGTTTCTCAAACCTCTAAATTCTAAGGATGGAAATTCCCTCTGGCAACTTCCTGCTTAAGCACTCCTTGCTGAGCCTGTAGGGTATTCAGCAACCCTATGAAGGTCCCATCCCTTGGATGCTTCTTTGTTCTAGAACTCAAAAGAGTTCTTTCCTATGCTCTCTCTGCACACCAACTCAATGCCCTCCTGGCAAAGTCTCTCCTCACAGAATCCCATAGTGATTCTATCTTCACCCTGAACTCAAGTAAGAGTTATCTCCTACACTCTGTGCACTAGCTCGATGCCCTCCTGACAGAGTTTCTACATAATTCCTTAGAGATTCTATCTTCCTCCTTGAACTCACAATGGAGTTCTTCCTCAATGCAACTCATGCATCTGCTCAATGCCCTCCTAGTAGAGCTCTACAGAACTCCTCAAAGATTCTGTCTTCTTCTGTTCCTTTCCTCTGCACTGTCCTATATCTAAGGTGTTCAACAACCTTAAGATCTTTCCCTGAATTTAAGACTTCAGCTGGTGCACCCTCTTGCCGTGTCCTTGCCCAAATTCTGCAGAATTGGAAATGCACTCTATGCACTGGCTCTCAAAACCTGCAGTGTTCTGTCACGCCCTCTTGGCATGAGACCACAAAGAACCCCAATCATGAAATCAAAGAACCCAACAGGTAGCAGAACCTATCTGTCCCTACAAATGCATACTAACACACACATCTACAGCATATAAAGAACACACCAAGACATTCATGTAACCACAGATTAACATGCAGGAAAAACTGTTGATTATATTAATATGAAATGCCTCCTTTACAAGGTGTTCTTGAGCTCAGACTTTTACAAAGTCTCGGCTCCTTCTCTATCTGCTCTTCTAACTCTTACTACCTATCCAAAACAAGATCAAAAGATCTTTTACATGAGGGGGCTCTTTGAGCTCTTCTCTCCATCCTCACCTACTCTATTCAATTACATTGAATTTTCAATTAAATGGTTGTCTAGTCCAGATTGGATCTAGATCCCAGCCTTACAACCATTAAAGGCCTTCTTTTACCTAACGCATGCTCAAACGCATGGCTCTATGGCTCCACGGCCTTACATACATTAATTACATTGAAATCAAATTCAAAATGTGAGAGGATTGGTGCCTCTCTTCCTTGAATGTGCGCTTTGAATGTGCTAAGTGGGTTGGCTGGCTGGCACATGGATGGCTTGGGAGCGATGCTCCTGCATCAACTTCACATACTTTTTTTTAGGAGATTTGTTTTTTTTAATTGGGTACTTTTGCTAGAGGAATTCATATATGTGGCTAGTTTCTTCAAATTATACATAGAAATTTTCATAAATGACATGTTAGTCAAATTATATGATAATAATTCTAACACATATAATCATCAATCTAGGYTTGTAAACTTACGRAGTGTCAGGCATAATATATGCAGATTTGAATCTTACAGTGTTCAAAAAGATTTCAAAATGTCACCACAAACTACAGGTAAATTAAACACACACCAAACTAATTGCATGCAGACGAGATTCYYTTKCATGAGAATTTTTCCAATAAACGAGGAATTAAATGGCAGGTATGTGTAGCAATACAACTCTTAACGATCTATTGTTTAGAGGGAACTATGTTCTTGTTCACRACCAAGGATTAACAATGAAGCRTGTTGATATGATCTTGTAGAAACTAGTTCTTTAATCCACACAACATATGAACAATCAAAATAAGAAACTAAGACTAATTAATGCAAGCAACGCTTATATCATGAGCATTTGTCGACCAATGAAGGATTGGTGATCATCAATTGCATAAAAATTGAAGCTCTGACAATTCATTGTTAAGAGAATCACAAATCACATTGATAGACAAGGGAACATGAAAATCCTGCTCCAACAAGAATTGGTTTGAATCAAATGAGGGCATAAATGAAAGAGCGTAATGAAATGAACATTAAAGCATAATTAAATGGAAATCAATTGAAAAGCAGTAAATGAACTAACCTGTGAAATCAAATAACAATGTGTAAAAGAAAGAAATATAAAATACTAACTACTGACACAATGCATATTTAGATCAAGGGACCCTCTTGGCTGAGCATATGTTGTGGAAGAACCTCTACACTAATCCATGAGGCACAATAACAAGGGTTTATATTATTATCAACAAGATGATCCAATAAATGAATACAAATAGGATGATATCCTTACAATAAAATTATTAATGTCTCCCACCCCAATGATATTCTCATCATATTTATACATATGTCTCCTCTTTCACAAAAGGAAAGGAGTTACAACAAGATGAGACAAGATCCTAGATAAGTGAATCTACAACCAACCGAACTTGGACTTGGTTACATTAAGAAGGAAGTTGTTTGAATTGGTTGAATACCATAGAATTATAACAACATCATTACTAACAATACCCATGTCTCCATATTCTTCCACAAGAGGCGCAACCATCCCGAACATTGAGGTGCTACAGGAATTCAGGGTGCTACAGGATTTCTTGGAAAATTCGTCTTGAAGATCCACATGTATCTCCCAAACTATTTATTATTTATAAAATATGCCCATGTATTACTCAATTTGTGGCATTCTGCACAAAACCCATATCTTCAATTTTCCAAATTCATCTTCATCTTTCTGAAAATGACATGTCAAAACTACTTCTAGAAACAGGATGCTACAGGAATTATGGTAGCAAGTCTATAATACAGTAACAAATCCAGTAGTAACTACTGAACTTTTCTAGTAAATTAGGAAACCACAACATCTACTCTAAGAAATCATAAAAGAAATGAGTATTCAACAACTTTTAATGTGTTTATGCCTTATGAAGTTCGTACAAGTGAAGATGGGTAATGATGGATGAGATAGGATAATATGTGGAAAGAAAGGTGTAAATGAGTGAAAAATAAAAGGAAAATGAAAAAATGCTCAGTGAAATGATCCTTGAAAATATGCTAAAACTAGGGTTCAACATTGTTGATTAAGGTTGGTTGTCATTGATGTCAACCC
>JASDQU010310912.1:0-12990 GCA_032191745.1 Picea mariana
AAGCGAGTAATATCCAAACCATTCAGATGCCACCTCACCATGGAAGTTTCTCCTTCTAGAAGATTCAAGAAAACGCTCATTTTTCCCACGTGTAGGCATTCTCGCACCCTGCCTATAGAGCAACCTGTGAACCTCTCGCAACCCAGCAATGGTGCAACCTACTAGAATCAAGAATTCTCGCACCCTGCCTATATAGCAACCTGTGAACTTCCTTTTTACATGGTTTTTACAAAGGGGAAATGCAACTTCTTTTCTCAGGAAAAGTTCTTCTCCCTTCTCTCTTCAGGAACTTAGGCCACTGACCCCTCTGAAGGAAACATATAGGTTTACATCATTAACGGTCATAGGGATGATGAAAATAATGTGTAACATACACACACATCCACTTTTCAGACTTATGATCCCACAAGGATGAGTACTGAGTCTAGTCTTCAGAGCAATTGGAGTTCATCAACTCCCAATCCCACTATAGTTAATTTCACTCCTTCGACACCTATAGCCGCTATAGTTGCAGTGTCGGAGGCCTACACTAGTACTATGGATCGGCCCGTAGTCAATGCTTTGTCTCTTACCTCTAACCCTTTCAGGGGTTTTGGCCACTCACCGAGTTACAATGTTCAGACCATCCCCATGGCTACTAGTCTTTTTTCTTATGGTATGCCAAGTTTCACTTCGCAGTCTTCGACTGCCATCCCAGCTGATGGCCATAATGCTAACCTTGGACTTGGGGGAACCACACCTCCTTACACTCCCTTCCCCTTTAGTAGCTCTCATGTTCCCCAAGAGAATTCTAATGTAGGAAGTGTCCCCTTCCCTAACACCGGGTCTAATCCTTCTACGGCTGGATGGAACAACCAAGCTGGTGAACAAGTTCTGCCCTATATCCCTATTCCCTTGGTTCTTAATTAGACCAATACTTTTGGCATAACGAATCCAATTCAATTCTCCGGATTCCCACCCGGAGGAGGTCAGTCTTATGTCTTGGGCACCCCCCAACCTGGATCTAATCCAGTTGGGGGAAGTTTTAACAACCCTCAGTTTGGAGCTAATCCAACTGGGGGCAATTTTCATAACCCTTATCAGAACATTCGTGGTGGAATGATGCGCAATCCATCTTTCAAGAATCCACCCAGAGGAGGGTCTTTTAATTCCCGACAAGTTTTTGGTCCTTACCAGAACCCTGGATGGAATGTCACTCCTAATACTCAGTCTTTTGCAGGAGGACGGGGTTAGGTGTCGCAGCCCTATATTCCCTTTCTGGCCATGCTTAATATACTAGATTTGATTAAACTAATGAACGACCCGGTGTGTCATGATCCCACATGGCCCCCTATCCCCACCAAGCTTTTGTCAAACATTCCAAAGTTTGAAGGTAAGAATGGCGAGGACCCTGGTGATCACGTCACTACTTTTCACCTCTAGTTCTCATCGAATTCTTTAAATCACGATTCTATTAGATTATGATTGTTTCAACGCACTCTTATCGGGATTGCATCACAATGGTATATTGAGCTACCTAGGGAACATATGGGTCTTTTAAATAGTTAGTGTTAGCCTTTATTAACCATTTTCAACTACCCGTTCGTTACGATGTTGGCCTTGAACTTTTGTCAACTTTACACCAGGGTTCTGGCACTCATATTTCAGACCATATCCAAGAATGGCGTAGGTAAATATGGTTAGTTAAGAACCCCATACCCCCGACCTTTATTTTATAATAGTTTTTTAAATCTTTAAACACTCCTATTTCAAAGTACGTTGCTACTTCTGGGGTCTTCAGCAAGGAAGAGGCCATTTTTAGAGCCCAGCAATTCGATTTGATATATGCTTAGTTTGGGATGTTATACCACCTTCTTCTCGATGCCCCATAGTCGACTCATGATCCTAGACAAGGTCATGGGCCCCATGCCATTAGCATTGTGGGGTCCACCAATGTAAAGTCTGCAGACTCGGCAACGAAGTCTGTCGGAGGACTAGCTTCATCTGGATCCTCCAAACCCACCCAATCGACAGATGTACATTATGTGTAGTCGTCAAAAAACCCAAATGGTGACCAACATCTAGATGGGAATAAACGAAAAGGTCAAAATAATCATAGAGGTGGGAAGAATAAATCCAAGGACAAGAATAACAATGGAAAATAGAACGATAATGCTCGAGAGGGCACAAAAGAAAAGCGTAAGGTTAATTTTCCTTGTAAACTTTGTATAGATGATCACCTCACAAACTTATACCCCAAACTTGCAGAAGCTGCGAGGCTTTTAAATATTCCACCCGTTGTGATAACGAATCATTTTCCTCACAACCAACACTTAGCCTCGAGTTCTTCGAACGTCGAAAATGTGTATGGTGGGAGTCAAAACCCACCATTGCAAGATGGAGACTGTGTTTGTATCAATATGGTCGACGCAAAAATTGATATAGCCACTCACTATCGATATTACGGCTCTTCAAAAGCTAGTACCAACCTAGAAGCTCCTCCTCCACCCTCGGAGATGAATTTATAGATCGAGAAACCAGAGCCATCACCTTGTATTCTGAAAGGAGTATTCAAGCATTCTACCCATAACCCTAATGCTAAAGCCGCCCAAAACTACTCTATTGTTGAGGATTTGGGCCAAACACCTTGCGTGATGTTTGCTTTGGAGGTACTCCAAACGTGTCCATCATAGAGGAATGCCTTACTCTCTTCCTTAGGATCTCTAGAACCTAGTGGCTCGAAGATCATCAAGTTTGATGCCACGGACATGAAGCCTCGCTTACCCTACCATGTGGCTTTCCAAATCCATGTGGAGTATTCTAGATATACCATCAAACGAGCGGTCATTGATGAAGGTGCTACCAGTTGCGTGGTGTCCTTAGCCTGTTGGAAAGCTATCGGTTCTCCAACCCTTTCAAATTCGTTGACCATGTTGACCACATTCGACGGTCATTCCTTCCACCCTAATGGTATTCTCCCCTCCTTTCCGGTACAATTAGGTGGGAATACGGTAGAAGTGGAAGTAGAGGTAGTTCATGCACCTCTCGATTATAACCTGTTACTAGGTCGCAATTGAACGTATGCTATGGTCGTTGTCGTATCATCCATTTTTCGCACGCTTTGTTTTCCTTATCAAGGGGAGATTGTGATGATCGACCAGTTATACTTTGTGTACTCTAGCCCGGATGCATCTATTGGACCATCGATCCATGTGGTCGACAATTCTCAGCTGACAACTGAGAATATCGGTGTCAAAATGTATTCTTCCCTCACGGGTACTTTCGAATTCTCGGCACCGATTCACCACATTTATGCCATGTCTAGTATGCTCGCTTCAGTAGAGAGGTCCATCCCTTTCTGTACTTCTTATTTCAGTGACCCTTGGACCCTACCTTCTCCGACTTCATCAATTGAAGGTCAGTCACATGCTGGCATGGCTATGCCACTATCGACAACAGAGATTTCATTTCAAGCTATCCTTGATTCTTCTGTCGATCCTGATCCTGTTCCCTTGCAGACGGTCGAGGAGGATCTAGTTCTTAGGCATGTGTGGGCCACTTCGTTATCTGGTTCACATGATTTCTTGGATGAGACTTTGTCTTTGGATGAAGCCATCCTTGAAGCCATGAATGTTTCCAAGAGAACTTGGGACGATATGCATCATCGATCTTATTTTCTCCTAAGTATTGAAAAAATTGAGCAAGATGATTTTAGATCTACCCTGAGTGAGATGGTCAGTCACGCAGTAGTTCCACTTGATACACATGGCATTTACGCCGAAGGGAATATGGAAATTATTTCTCCCACTGTCCAGATCGATATCTCTCGTACCCCTGGCAAGATTAAAAACGTAAATATAGGTGCAGATTGTTCACCAAAAGAGATTTTGATCTGCACCAACCTATTCAAATAATTTCGAGATGTATCCGCTTGGTCATATGAAGATATGCCAAGGATCGACCCCCATATTGTTGAACATGAGATTAGAAATTAGCCAGACGCTAAACCCATTCAACAACGTCTTAGAGATGTTAATCCTAGGAAGGCCCACACTATTAAGGAAGAGGTAGAGAAGCTACTTAATGTCGGATTTATCTACCTAGTTCCCTTGACCGAATGGGTATCCAACCCCATTCCCATGAATAAAAAGAAAGGAACCATCCACGTGTGTATGGAATTTCACGACCTGAACGAGGCCTATCCTAAAGATAACTTCCCCATGCCTTTCATTTATCATATTCTCGAATAGCGTGCGGGAAGCAAAATATTTTATTTTATGGATGGATTTTCAGGCTATAACCAAATCTAGATCAAACCCAAAGACCAACATAAGACGACATTCATATGTCCTTGGGGCACGTTTACATATCGAAAAATGCCATTTGGCCTGAAAAACGCTGGAGAAACCTTCCAACGAGCCATGACTTTCACTTTTCATGATCTTAAACACATAGTCAAAGCTTACCTCGATGATCTTGTTGCTAACTATCACAAGAGAATGGATCATGCTACGCACCTTCGACTGGTTTTTGAAAGATGTCGCTACTATAAAATCTGACTCAACCCTTGTAAATGCATATTTTGCATTAGATATGGCCATCTCTTAGGATTTTTATTCTCCGAGATAGGGATCATGGTAGATCCACTTAAGGTTGAGGCAATTCTTCAGTTGCCTCCCCCACACATGATTAGACAGCTTCAAGGTTTACAGGGGAAAGCTAACTTTTTGCGTCAGTTTATTGTGAATTATGCAAATATCACTAAGAGTTTCATGCGCCTATTGAAGAAAGACACCTCGTTTATCTGGGATGAGTGAGCCCAGCAGTCTTTTTACACTTTAAAGAAAGCCTTGGTATTGGCCCCTCTGCTCAAATCTCCTTATTACAGTAGAGATTACTTTTTGTATATCACCACGTCTGAAGAGACCATTGGTATGGTTCTAGTTCAGGAGGATGATGAGCTCCATGAGCACGTTGTCTACTATCTTAGTTGAAATTTAGCTAATTCTGAACAGAATTACTCACACGTTGAAAAGATAGCTTTGGCTGCCATCCACGTAGTCCAATGTTTACAACACTATATATTACTTTGCAAAACTACTGTAGGTGTTGATGTTAATCCATTTCAATACAACCTCACTAGATGTATCATAGGTGGAAAATATAATAAATGGATTGTCATCCTACAAGAATTTGATCTCGACTTTGCTTCGGCCAAGTCCAAAAAATCACTAGTTTTTGCAGAGTTAATATCTGATTTCCCACGATTAGACGAATATGTTATTCATGTGGATTCATTCGCGGATGAACACATTTTCCTTGTCTCGTCGTCCGACCCCTGGTATGGATATATTGTTTTATATCTTCAAACCTTGAATTTTTCTCATCATCTCTCGGGAGATGATGGATGGCGTGTTAGATACCAAGCCAAAAAGTATACAATCGTCGGTGACACTTTGTATCTCAAAGGAATACATATTATCTTAGGTCATTTCTTAACTCACGAAGAAGCCGAGTTAGTCCTTAATGATTTCCACAAAGGGGCTTGTGGTAGTCATCTATCTAGGCTTGCGACAGCCAAAAAAACTTGTGAGTCGATTACTTCTGGCCCACCATATTTAAAGATTGTATTGAAGTTGTTAATAAGTGTCACCCCTGCCATCTGTTCACTCAAAAAATGCGCTCGCACCCAACCCCTCTCCACCCAGTCATTATTTTCGGTCCCTTCACTAAGTGGGGGGTAGATTTCATTGATTGCAACCCAACTTCGACTGGGGGGCATCAACACATTATCGTGGATATCGACTACTTCACCAAGTGGGATGAAGCATGCCTACCGTGAAATCCGATGGGAAGACTACAACTTTTTCATATTCAACCAAATTATCGCCTAGTTCGATATCCCGAGTGAGATTGTCATTGATCATGGCATTCATTTTCAAAATGAAATGATGATAGAACTAGCATCTAAGTTGGGGTTTAAACATGATCACTCGTATCCTTATTACCCGCAAGAAAATGGGAAATTAGAGGCTGTCAATAAGTCTCTCAAGACCATTTTGCAAAAAACTCTCAGTTGGAGCAATTCCAAATGGCACATCATGTTATATCCTGCACTTTGGGCATACCGAACCTCGGTTAAGATTGCCACCGATTTTTATCCTTTTCAGTTAGTTCATGGTGTGGAGTCGATACTTTTCATTGAATGAAAAATACCTTCTCTCAAATTGGCAGTTGAGCTCCTACCTGACACTTCGGATTTAGAGCGACGCCTTGTACACCTAGAGAGTCTTCATGAGTAGTGTCGAGATGCCTTTACGACTATCTAGGCAAACAAGAAATGTGTCAAGGTTTAGTACGATAATTCTGTCTGTCCCCGGTTGTATGCTGAGGCTGACTTGGTCCTCTGGTATGACCAAGCCAAAGAACCGCTCGGGGCAGGCAAGTTTAAAACCATGTGGCATGGTCCTTATATCATGTGACGTGTTCTATAAAAAGGAGCCTACAAGTTGGAATATTATGAAGGGAATAAATTGGCTGAGCCTAGAAATGGGCTCGACTTAAAAAAGTATTACGCTTGAGCCCTAGGCTTGGGTGAAACCCTTTTTATACTAATGTAAATTTAGTGTATATACACCTTTTCCCATTTTTTGTCTTTGGCTTGCTTATCGAGTTTTCCATTTTGTTGGCAGATGTCAATGAAATCTTTGGTCTACGTAGGATTCACAGACGGAGCCAGTCATCATGCATGGAACTTATCTTTTGTCGCTTGGGTGATTTACTCATCCGAGGGTCTGCTGGTGTCTTCAAGTGGTGTATGCCTAGGGCCATCCACGAATAATGTGGCTGAATATAGCGTCGTTATAGAATTATTGTGTGATGCTATCTGATATGCTATTCGCTCTATAGAGGTGCGCCTGGATTCTCAGTTAGTCATATGTCAGTTAAACGGTCGTTATCGTGTGTGTGATCCGACGTTACTCCGTCGATTCCTATGGGTACATCTTTTAGAATGACATTTTGATTTTATTACATGTTTTCACATTCCTAAAAGTTCTAATGATGTATCTGATGCCTACACTAAATATTTTTTGTATTGGCATTTGTCACATTAATAAAGCAAAGAAGACCATTAAATCAATGTACACATTGTAAGATATAAGTACATCTGAAGATCCCTCTTTTTATATTTCCAAAAAATATGGTGTTTTATATTACAAAATTGGGGCTAAAACCCTCACAAATACATATAGAGCTGATATACATGTCCTATGACATCTACGCCTGTGGCATCGGATGAGTCTCATGATAGAAAACCATGGCATTGGTGAGAAACTGGAAGAGTCATACCCATGCTCTAGGTACACCGACAACCTGCCTCTGCATAGCTTCAGGTAGATCCTCCACCTGAACCATAGGAATCCTCTGTGTCAAATGCGACAGGTTGCCCTGCACGTTCTGAAGGACTCTCTTTGCCTCTCCTCCCACTGCCTCATCTACCCGGTGCCTCCGCCTATGTTGTAGGAATCCCTCTGGCCATTATGGACCCATGTCTTCAACCACACAAGTATCAAGTTAATATTTAAAAACACCATCCAAAAAATATTTTTTTTCTTTTAAAATACAAAATTACAAAAAATGAAATATATAAAAAACATTTTTTACGTATGGCACCATAGGTGGCTCCTGGTGGAAGCGACATATCAGGATCACCTCTGGAATTAATTCCCACATAGGGATATTCATCCAGAGCTATGGTTTGTCTCCCCCACCAGAAGAAAAAATAATCATTGTATGGTGTCACCACCCTACCTCCCCCCTGTCGTCTCATGACCTTGACACATTGCGCCATAGCTGGATCAAATGGCCCTCTAGGAATGATCTCCCATCTAGGTCCTAGGCTTGGTATCTGCTTGAAAAAGAAGATACAAAGGATAGAGGCAAGCCTGGAGTTTATCTTTGCCCCCTGCTTGTACTATGTCAACTGACCTTTCATGTCGGTCAGCAGTGAGGGACACCAATTGTACATGGTAGATCTCGCACACTTCAGTGCGTAAAACATAAGCAGTCTCGATGCTTGATGCAGTGAGGCTGACCCTATGATCCTAGTAAGCACAAGCACAATAATCTTCAGGCTGAGGTACCTATAGCCCGGATAGGGATTTGACTTCCCACCATAGGAGTCTCTGCAACATAGTGGGCCTCGATGTATTCTTCGACCTTCATTCCACTTCTGGCTCCAAAAGACTTAAAGTCCATGACCTATCCTCGACGTGAAAGTCCTGTCAAGAATTAGATTTCCTCTACTTCGATCCTTAATGGTTGCCCATCAAGGATAAATTTCTCGCTATCTAGATCCCAATAGCCCACCAACATTTCCAATAACCTCACTTGGGCCCTCATTCCTTTGAGAGCCCAAAACTTGTATAAACCACATATTTTTAATGTCGCTTGAGCCACCAGATCCCTTTCCACTACTACATATACCTCCTCATGTTCTCTCTCCCTCCACTCCAACACCATCCTGCAAAAACCAAATCAATTTTTGAGTTAAAAACTTATTTTTTGCCATTTTGCGCATGTATACGTGGTTTATCCAAGAACAGTCGTAGGTAGGGCCTGATATACGCCCCCTGTAGTTCACATAGGGGCGTATATCTGGTCGTATATGCGACATATTAATAGAAACCCATGTATAACGAAAAACACAATTTGCGCCCTTAAAAACTAAAAAAATGGAGCCCAATTCAAAATTGTAAGCCATTGAATTTGAAGAGGATGGGATGAAGAGTTACATGGACTAGATGGCTTGTGATTCCATTGCCTATTTCTCCCGCGATCATCGTTTGAATTTTGAAGGTATGTTAGTCCAAATTTCACTATTTTGGGTGAAAATGAAAATGACATAGTAAATTGTGATTTTATTACTATTTATAAAACATTTTTACCCATTTGATATAGTTTAATGCCATTATTTTGTCTAATGGACTAATTCAAAAGTGGTTTTAAGATGGTTTTTGTAGTTTTGACTCAATTTTCTTACACATTTCAACGTCATGGTTGGCCATTCGTATCCTCAGGAAGGTATATTCATAACCTAGCATATAGGATAGGTATTCACTACATCGTGAAGTTTTGCATTATCCTCCAATTACCATTTTTTACGCCTTAGGTATGAACCCATTTATTGCGACGCACTAACCTCCATCTGTTATCGTAGCATCGTTAATAAATGGTAGAGACTTACCAAACACGGGTACCCTAGTTAGACCTTCTTTTTCATTTGGGGCCCATGCCGAGATTTTTTCCTTAAGACCGGGAGTCCATTAGAATTCGATACATGACATTACAATAAGCCTCATTTCTCATTCATGCACACGTGGCCTTATTACCCACGGACTCCCAAAAACATGAGTCTTAGTTAAGATTTGTTTTGACTCGTTACTAAAATTTGAAAAGATCGTCGAGTGATTTGTCCCTTTCACACTCGTTAAAATTGGATTTGAAAGATCACGAGTCTTAGTTAAGCTCTTTTCCAACTCACTATCAAAAATGGAAAAGAACTCCGAGTGAACTTTTCTTCTTCACACTCGTAAATTGGATTTGAAAATACATCTATTTGGTACAAGTTTACCCCTTTTTCACACCAAGTAGACTAAAAGATATAAAAAAGGACATTTTTTGGCATTAAATTGTGATTGCATCTCATGCCCTTGCTTGCAGTATTAAGACTTTAGTCAGTTCTCGCTTTGCGTTATAAACCATGGCCCAAGTAGTTTGCATCCTCAACCAAGCAGAGCCTTGTCTATATCCTTCTCAATTTGACACCCTATACCCTAGAGGGAACATCACCCCGAGTGTCCATCTCTCGCATGCATTTCCTTGCATTGAGCATAGGTATGTTCCACTGTTGGAACTAGTTTTTCTTACTTGTGACACTTGTTCCCTCCTTTGTATCATAGCATTCACTTGTTATGAAAAAAAAAATCGAGCAAGAAGGGAGTACTATATTGTAATTGGCAACAGTCATGTCACCTTTGAAGATAGCACAAAGTTATTGAGTCCTTGCGTCATCATAATTTTGGGTTTAGCATGGCCTTAGGAAGCTGATCTCGTTACATAATTTTCTCTACTAAATGGTTAATCTTTCAGCCACTATAGAGAACATTATGGATGCCTCCTGCATCTAATTGTCAGATCATTATGTCTATGCTTCCAGAGTCCATTGTATGTCTCATGCTCTTGTTCAAAGGAATTATATCAACCTGTGTCGGTCACTCCTCATAAATATTGACTTCGCATGTCGACCATACCCTCAGTTTGTCTTAGAATCACATGATACTTTGGTATTATGATGCACCCTAGCCCTACTTTCATCATTGGTAGCTCACCTTGAACCCGAAAATCAACATTTCATCATGGGTTGTTAACTGGGTGGTTTCCCTTGTGTTCGACGACAAAACATCTATTCACACTTTGGGATTCATGCAGTGTCTTGGATTCCATTAGCCTTATTGGTGGTTTCCTCGCCTTTTTCAGCAGTTTTCATCACTGGCTGCTATTCATAGGGTCTTTTTCATGTACCACTTGCATTTGGCATATGCGAAAGACGCACAGGGTCGTTGGTTCGTGAACATGTTCTTCATCCGATCTCCACCAAATCATGAAGCTCCCGCTTTGTTCCTCATGCTGACTGGTGAGAGATTCCTTAATGCTCTCCTTTTAGTGGGTCTCTTTCCATCGACTTCATCTCATATATTCTGGATACGAGACTTAGAGTTTTATGAGTACCTTGAGCTTTGCAGTCATTAGTGGAAGGATATCTCGCCATTGACAGATGGAAATACATAAATGCCTCCTGATCAATGGATCTCTCAAATGTTTGACACCATCTCCTTTATTCACATTTGTAAATATGTGCTCGGTGCCTTGATACCTACTTTCATCATTGGTATGTTGTCTTGCGTTTGTTAACGGTATACCTCAATGATCGGTAATCAAATGATGTCTCATCGTGTTCGACCTCAACTCATTCATTCACATGATGTAGACTTGCACCATTGGCTAATTGTGTTGAAGACTTGAAGACATCACTTTGTAGACACAACTTTCCTGAGATGTTGCTTCCATTTCATCGAACCAATACCTATTTGACTTTAGCGTTCATGGGAGATTAGATTGTACTCCATGGTATAAAGATATCTTCAGATTGATTTTGATACTGGTTACACTGGGCCTTATTCATGACTAGGACAACTATTGGCATGTAACCGCATTTATATTTGCCTACTCATGGCCATGAACACTTGTTGGTATATTTTCCATATGGATCTACAATGTATTTTTGGCAGCCATGTATGCAAAGTCAACACATAATGTAATGATCAATTGAGTTCGTCCAGCTGGTTCTCTACCACTCCATTTCTGGGTTATTTATAATGTATTTCAGCCATCGCAAATACTCCTCTAATCTCACACATTAGGGGGCATCTGTTATAGCAAGATTTTCTTCACCATTGCTATCTTGCACAGAGGGCCTTTTTCCATTTCCCTATGCAGACTTATGAACCCCCTTTTTGATAAATCCAGGGCCAAAATTATATATTTTTCCACATATACGGTTCCTAAATGCTTTGCAAGATGCGTATATGCTTGCTGCTCCACTACAACTCATGTATATCAGGATTTGGGCCAGAAAATAAAATATGATGTCGAGTTTCCATGTCACGACAAATGATATCTGATCTTTTCCCTTCCATATACTGGAAACATTTCGACTTGGCCCTTTAGTTGCATTTTGGAGGGTATAACAGCACAATTTCGAGCTATGGAAAAAGAGAGAGAAAGCATTCAACTTTAAGAGAAAATTTACTCTGGAGAAATTACTTCATATTGAGTCTACATCCCTTTGTCCCTCAAGTCTGAACATAGTGTTTAGCCCCCAAGCTCTTCCCTTATTGTCAAGAGGATCTCATTATCTCTTTGCTATGAGCTTGCCTTTGGTGGAGGATTGAAGTGGTGGAGACCTAGTTGGAAGGAACTTGGTTTCTTGGTTTCGAACCGTGTCGACAAGGAAGTCTCTAATGTTGATACTTCTGTTGATCAATTATTAATAGAAATACTCCTTTCCCATCCTATCGATATCTTGCAAATATATGATTATCATCCATGGACATGTTTGTAATCTTTATTAATGGATTGTGCTATCTGATGTGCTAACTCATTTTATATATTGTCACTATATACTTGCATCACTTGTTTGTTGAGAACTTCTTGCAGGTGTAAATCATTGGGTCAAAGTGCTCAATGGTGGAACGACATCAAACGATTGGATCGAGGTAGGTTTCTTCCTCATATTGCACATTAGTTTATATATAACATGTTGGAATTGAGTTGATTTCTACAGTCATACTTGTCTATTGTGGTTTACCCTTGGCCATAGAGAGTTTTTCCCTTGTAACACCGACAATCAAAATTCCTACCTTCTCCATTATTTCCCAAAGTTTGATGTAAGGTAGTGCATCAAAGGATTTAACAAAATCAATAAAGAAAAGATAAATTCTATATAACAAAATCAATAAAGAAAAGATAAATTCTATGATAACTCTAAGAGTTACTAAGTGATCAATGGTTGGTCCTCGACATTGTTTTCTTATGCCCATTAACTCATTTTCCTCTCCAAAATGGTGCCAAATAGTTTGGAATGGAGGCTACTAACCATAATGGTTATGTAATTGTTGGCTATAATTGGTGGCAAGGGTGTACAAATAATACTTACTTGATATTTGTGTGTCAAATAATTAAAAAATGGAAATAAGAACTAGAAACCCTAGTTCTACTATAAACATACCATTCTAATACTTATAATGTTCATGGAATAAAATAGACAAATTATGTAAAGAGACCATAACATGAACTTAAACTTTCAAATAATCAAAGAGTGTCTCCATATCAAATAGATAGGCCAAAGATAGACATGGGGAGAATATGTTTTGAAGTTTTATGGGCTCT
>JASDQU010310918.1:0-13618 GCA_032191745.1 Picea mariana
GGTTGCATCTCAGATTTTATTAAGTACAGACCCCATAGCCTAATGGATGTGTAGTTTGTCTCAACCAATTTCAAAAACCCTTTACAACAAAACCGACATTTTCTATAGCTAGCCTAATATCTTAATTCAAAACAAAGCTAAATTATATAGAGAGATCCCTCTCTGAAGCTGGAAGGGCTAGATCCCATCTTTAAAAGCGGTTGGTTAAGGTTACCTTTGTATATTTCTTCTTTTCAACCTCTAGGAAATTTACAGAGTGATAACAGGTAGAACACCTCCATCATATTCAACAGGTTCTTGACACCCTACGATAGCACAAACTATATGCAAACTTGGAAAAATTCTCCTTCGGCATGGACAGGGTCCATTACTTGGGCTACATCGTTGATCGACATGGTGTGCATGTGGATCCAACCAAGATCCAGTTCATCCATGACTGTCCATCACCAACCACACTCACTGAACTTTGGAGCTTCTTGGGCCTCGCCAATTTCTTTCGCAGGTTTGTGTTGGGATTCTCTCATATCGCATGGGCCCTCATCCAAGTAACCAGAGGTGGTGGTAAGGAAAACTTTGTGTGGGGCCTGTCCCAACAACAATCCTTCAATGACTTGAAGAAGCGTTTGTTCTCATCCCCAATACTTTCATTACCGAACCTGCAACATCCCTTTGAGATCGAGACAGATGCTTAAGACTATGTTGTGGGTGTCATTCTCACTCAACACGTCCACCATGTGGCATATCATAGTGAGACATGATCAGATGTTGTCTGTAAGTACCCTGCTTACGACAAAGAAATGTACTCCATTATGCAAACCTGTCGCTAATGGAGACATTACATTCTTGGGAAGGAGATGGTCATCCACACTGATCACAAGACACTATAGTTCATGCAGAACCAAGGAAAATTGTAGAATGACCGCCATCAGAAGTGGTTCACATACTTACAACAATTCCACCTCAACATCAAGTATAAAATAGGAAGTACCAACCAAGTTTCTAATTGCCTCAGTCGACCTCTAGTCGCGGCACTCACCACGGTGCTAGACTCTTATGGCCACGAGACCTTCAGATGGCCCCACCTCTATGAGATAGACCCTGACTTCTCCACCACCTACCAAATGTTGGGCGCCAACTTAGTGGTTGCTAATTTCCATCTTCAAGACGGGTTGTTGTGTCGTCTGGACCATATTTTTGTTCCATCAAGCGAGTGTGCGAAGTTGATTTGGGAAGCTCACTACAGTCGAATGGTAGGACACTTTGGTGTCAAAAAGATAGTGGCAGTGTCGCAGAAACATTTCCACTGGTCGAAACTTCGACAGGATGTTGGCAAAAATATCAGGTCATGCATCGTCTGTGCTATTTTCAAACCGACCACTAAGAAACAGGTCCTGTACACCCCTCTGCCTACTCCTGACATTTCATTAGAATCCATCTCAATGGGCTACATGTTGGGCCTCCCATCCACCAAGGGGGGAAATGACTGTGTTTTTGTGGTTGTTGATCGCTTTTCCAAGATGGTGATTCTAGCCGCCTGCAAGAAGAACATCACAACAGAATCCATTGCCAAGCTCTTCTTTGAACGAGTATGGGTACATTTTGGGATCCCACAAACCATTATCTCAGACTGTGACAGTCGGTTCCTCAGCACATTCTGGTCGAGCCTCTGGTCACTGTTGGATACCAATCTCACCAAAGCCACTTCCTTCCACCCCCAGAAAGATGGTCAAACTGAGGTCGTCAATCGGATGATCATACATATCCTGTGCATTTACAATTCAAAACACCCCCACACATGGGATGAGAGTTTTCCATATGTTCATCACAGCTACAACCGAGCCCTGCATAGCTCAACTGGCCACAACCCCTTTCATGTGGGGTTGGGGTTCCAACCATTGGACCCCATGGATGTTTCACTACCCTTAGTGACCACCTCGGTTGAATCATCCCCTGCTCTACCAGAAGCTGAAAAAGACACCTGGTTCATTGAGCAGATCCAACACATCCGCCAACAGGTTCAGGATATTCTACAAAAGTCTAATGCCAAGTACAAGCAGCGCCATGATCAAAATTGGGTGCCACATAAGTTTCAGGTGGGAGACAAAGTTTGGTTGCACTTGTAGAAATAACACCTTGCAGGGCCCCATCAGAAGCATCTCCCACTTCGTTATGGGACATACATCATTACCAAGGCTATGAGTGACAATGATTTTGAGCTCAACGTTCCCCCTTTCCTTGGCCTGCAACCAGTCTTCAACATGGCTCTCCTTTGACCATATTTCCCACCACTATTGGACACCTCAGAGATAGTAGAGAAGTTGAAAACAACAGAGATCAACCTTGAATGCATGCAATAGACATCCAATTATCAGATTGTGGACACATATATCAATGGCACTCGACAAAGGATCCAACTTTATCAAGTCGTCAAAGCAGGGTAGCTCTTGCACCAAGGCAAGTGGCTCACCCAGGGAAAAGTTTAGCAGAAATTTCCTCATCTAATGGGGGAAATAAATGCAATGGAGACCATTTCTTCCTAAGGAGGGAGGATTGATCTAGGTGGATATCGGTGGCCACCCACCTTTTCCACCTTGCTCAAAACAATTTTCTGGCAATTTTGGCAATTTACTATTTTTAGCAATTTTTAACTTCTGACGCCATTTTGAGGGCATAAATGAAGGTTTTTCAGGATCTAACTTCTCAATGATAGTCGAAGGCTCCAATTGAGCCCCCAAAATGAATCTCATTGACGATACCTTTCAAATGGGATATCGTGTGCCTAAAACGGAGATCGTATGCAAAAGTTACGACTACGGGAAATTGATGTACTAACTTACCCAAACGAGACCCACATGATTTTTGGCGCTTCATCTCCTAGGGTTTGGTTTTTGGAGGTATAGGGTTTTTTACATTCCTGTTAATTGTAAAAATTCCTTCAGAGCCTCATTGTAATCATCTTCTGGTGAATGAGTGCAACCGTCACATCTCTTCTCACAGATAAGCCCCCACCATTCCAACAAGTTTGTTTTCCACTACTTTTTATAGTTTCAGCTTATTTCCTTATTGATTAGAAAACTAATTTTATTGTATCTTTGTTATTATGTGTTAAGCATATTTTAATAATCTATATTCATTTCTGTATGCTCATAAAATCTGGATGAGGCCCTCTCATCTTGAGTTGGTTTCAAGGTTCTCTTCCCAACCACACGAACTCTCTTTCTCTATCTATCTGTTTCGTTTCTCCATTCTTCTTCATGACCCCCCCCCTCCAAAACCGCCTCTTCTTCAGTACTTACTTTATGTGTTTTTGTCTTCCTTCTCCAATAAGGTTCTCAACTTTCTCTTCCCTTTCTTCTATCAAAAGGAAATCGTGGGTCAAGGTGGTATTTTTTTACCCTTGGCTGACAGTCTTCAACTACCCATCTATTCTTCCATACATGTATTCATTGTGGGTGGGTGGTATTTCAAATACCAACCACTTCTCATTAAATGATTTTCTTTTATTTTAAGAAAAAGGGAATTCACTTTTTATTCCCAAAATAATCCAGCAAGGTGACTTGGGATCCCTTAGTATGATGAACCCCTCTATGCCCCTTCACTATTCCCTCTTGTGGTATCATGGCCAATACTAGTGCTCCACCCTTCAGTGAATTGTTGGTTTTTCTTTATTAACGGTAATACAATTAAAATGTTCATATGCCATGGCATGGCAATAACATTTCCATACTAAGATACAATCATCATTAAGCATGATTTATTACAATTTAATCATGGAATTGAAATGGGAATGTTACAACCTGCTTTAAGAGAAAGGGAAATCGAGGGAATTTAAAAATAGACTCGATCGCTAAGGAAAATGTCTTTAAACACTTCATCAACCATAGTTTTCCATAATGTCTTAAAACTTGATCAACCACAAGATCAAGAAGGTTGAGAAAATTTCATTAAAAACGTATTTGATCACTAAAGAAAGTGTCTTTAGACATTTGATCAACCATAGTATGCTACTACAGGGTTTTTATATTACATGTAATTCCACATAAACCACCCATGTATAATCTATTTTCTTATCTAAAAATGTATCAATATTGTCATATTTCTACACAATCACTTACTAAAGACAAGTTGGTTTTGATGTGTCTTATTGGGAAACAATGTTATAAATACATTTATAAATGCAGGGTTGGTGATCTCAATAAATGGTGGGAGATAATTGTGAGTTGTATGAAATTGGGATATGGAAGATATTTGTTTGAAATATTTTGTATGTGTATGGGTGGCATTTCTTATGAATTACATGTAAGAAGATGCAACCACTCTTGTAAAATGAGTTTGTATTTCTTTACGCACCAATTTGAACATCATCGCTAACCTACATACTGGATAGTAACAAAATCCAATCCACGCATCTCTATCCAAATGAAAATTATCCACTCCCATGGTCAAACATGATAGCAATGACTTTCAATATATTTGTTTCTTTTATTGTTCATTTGAAATATGAAGTACAAAGAGAATAACTTAGATTTTAGGCACTTTCCCCACCAGGCATCTCGATCACTTGGTACGTTCCCATAGACTACCCCTCCCTATCAGGAATCAAAATTGAGCCCTTCACAACCCATCAATAGGCTTCCAACATGTCCCATAAGTGTTATTAAATAATTGGCCATAAAAAAATGTTAATTTTTGTTTTTGAAAATTATTTAGGAAATGGGAAAAAAACCTAAAATTTCATAGGAAGGGTAAATTTTAAAATACATGTCATCAAAACTTAGATTCATGTGAGTCTGTGACAGAATCGTGTCAAATTTCAATTGTGTTGGCAGTTCTAGCTTGCAATTGTGCCCAATGTTGGACCATGATGTCGTCACTCTAGTAATGAAGAGCATTTTTCTCTTGTTGGGCAGAAGTTACCTCTTGGCATGTCATTCGAAGCTCCTCCTTTATTTGATCATTATGGAGACAGTGATGAATATGCTAAGATGTTTTTTTAAGGGAAACACATTAGCATCCAACCTTCTAATGAAAGTGAAAGATTTTACCAAGAGCGACATGATAAAGATAAAGATCCATCTATTGATATACATGAGGTTATTTCTTGCCATCAACTACCAGATGTTATTGGAGCAAACAAAGGAGAAGTGGACCAGCTTCCTACATGAGCCTTTCACTCACCTGTGCTTGCCACAGACATTCAACCAGTGGTGAGCAGCTATAAATCAGACCAAGCTTTTTGTTATCAATCTAGTAGGTTTTATCACATATTTTATGATCCTGTGGGGGAGTACATGGAATTTCATTTTCTCCATGTATTGAATCCTACGAGCTTTATCTTACCTTCAGTATTAGGAGGAAATATGAAGAATGTAATTAATTTACTGTCGCATTTTCATTATCCTTTCTTGATCAATGACAGAGTAAGAAAATTTTTCGTTAGGAAGTTACTTGGGTGGCTATTCTGGAAGTTTTCTTTCACCTGGCACATTGTAAAAATCAGTTAGGGTGGGTTTGTACATAAATAAGATCCTTATGGAGCATGTGTGTTTTATTTCTTTTCAAGTAGATATTATACATATTAGCTTCTGGTCCTCAATAGGATGTTTTTTGAGCTCGACTCCATAACCCAAAGGCTAAGTCATTGGAACTAAACATTCTTGGCAACTCCCAGAGAGCATGCCATCCCCTGTGGAGCCAAAAGTTATCACATATAGCTGTCAAAAGGTCACAGGATGACCAAGTCTATGGTCTACACAGATATCAGCCTTGAGCATAAAGCGCAACATTCAGAGCAGTCCATTTTGGGCTTAAAATACAAGTAGTGGTCAGGTTCAATTTTCAACGGTGGAGATCCCAGGAGCAGTTTAGATCAGCAGTTCGTGTGTATTTGGCATGTAAAAGTTGCACAAGGTCTAGCGCCAGATAGAAGCCCCAGAGTTAAAGATCAGGCACCACGCGTATTCCAGAGCAGACGATCATGATTTACTTCAAGACTTCGGGCTTCGAGAGTTTCAACATCTACACTCCCGATTTCATTTAGAGTGTTTTCTCCCAGAGTTAAAGATCAAGTGCCATGCATCCTTCTCCATTGAACGATCATGATTTAATTCGGGACTTCAGGCTTCGGGAGTTTCAGCATCTCCACTCCCAATTTCATCTAGATTTTTTTCTCCAGGAGTTAAAGATCAAGTGCCACACGTCCTTCTCCATCATACGGTNTTTACTTTGGGACTTTGGGGCTTCCCCTCTCATTTTCCTTTAGAGTGTTTTCTCCCGAAGTCCAGAGATCAGTGTCGTGTGTCCATCCAAATATAACTGTGGTAATTTGCTTCGGTACTCTGGGCTTCAGGATTTTCATCTTCCTTTATACCGTTTTCATCTAGAGTGTTTTCTCCCAGAGTTAACAGATCCTTGTCGCATGTCCTCCTCAGATCGGCGATCATCATTCACTTTGGAGCTCCAGCTCTACATACAGACCACCCCCCAAGCTCTGAAGTGCCAAAGTATGTGGCAGTCATCAATTCATATATGTGGCGCTCTTGTCAATCATGACACTTGGCATCCATCTAGCGATGACACGTGGCACTCAGTCCAGGCACCTTTGGGCATATCATCTTCTTATTTCCAAGTGACACATGTCACCTCTCTTTTCATGACACGTCAGCATAGTGACGTTAGGCCACCACGTCAGATCATCCTCCGGGAAGTGTTCTTGTTCAGCGGAAAAATTAGCACCATCTCCCAGCACAATTAGAATGATCCTAAAGTTGGCATGAGGATAAGATTTAGTGGTGGCACTAAATTCAGCAGGAGTGCCTAGATCGTAGATCATGACCAGATCAACAACCACATTTCATTGTGGGGATGCAACATGCTCGAACGATAAAATTATTGAGCGGTCCCACAATTGAAACCATGGTATAGCGAAAGAGCTACATGGAAGAAGGTGGTGGATTGCGGACTCAAAAGCGGTGTGGGTCCAAACCATTTTCAACGGCCATGCAATCACGTGTGCATTTGATACAGTATCCAACAACGACATGTGGCCTCTCCCTAATCATCAAGGCATGTCCCAATCCTGAAGAGGTTCCAGCCAATGAGCAAGGATTGAATTTTGCGGCCTCGGCACCCAATCCATGAGTGGCACATGGTCACCCACTAGTCATCCAGCCGCGCTCCAATCTCAATGAAGATCTAGTTAATGAAAAAGTACCGATAGATGAAACCTCATCTCAGTCCATAAATAGAAAGAAATAAATCTATGGCCGAGGAGATAGAGTTGTCATCCCAAGGTACAACAGTGGACAATTTTTCCTACAGGTCCATACTGAACCTGGTTTGCGACTAAGAAGAGGAAAAATGCACAGTTTGACAAAGGGTTGCACAGACACAAAGCTTTGAATAGGATGACAGATCACACTACTGGAAGTTGTGGGATGATCTGTGTATAAGTAGATCAGTTCAATATTTTGTTAAGGGGTCGAATGGTTGAGAAGATCTCTCTACTATGTAATTTTTGATGTCAGAACTGTTCTTTGGTTATGTATCAAACTTGAGACTTCCACATTAATAGAATTTGACTTCTTTCATCTCTTTGTTTAAACTGTGATGAAACACTCGAGCATGAAGGATCCAGTCGAGGGTTGCAGTTGTGTTGTAATGTAGGTTTGATTATTATGTTGTTGTGACATGTTCAAGTTCTTTCCCTTTGTTAGCTTATTTCCCCTTATGTTGAAATGCTCGGGCATGGAGGATCCATTTGAGTTGTTGTAATCGTATGTTAATGTAGGTTTGATTATTATGTTGCTGTGACATATTTTAGTGTCTGAAACTTGAGTCCAAGAATGCTCTTGAGCCTGATTTTTTCTTCACCAAGCTGCTTAAAAGTCGGATTCCCGTGACAGACTTGTCCACCTTTCCCACTAAGTCTTCCTTCTGCCCACCCTTAAACTCAAATCACTGACTGAAGTTAATGAGGACCTCATTTCCATGTGCATTGCTTGTCCAATTTCTGTGTTAAAATCATTCTTGTACTAAGTTTTGTCCATTTGACCTCCACTCACAAAACCAACATCCACCAAACATTATGATGCGTATTGGGCTTACCCTCTTGTAGTTTGAGGGTGACTCTTAGTGCTAATAGATTCAACGAGGGAATAAAGCATGATGAGGGAACCCTCTCTAATTATGCATATAGTTATTTTCTAAAACGAAGTTGAGAGAGCTCTTTTGGCTTTGGCTCTTGGGACTAAAAACCCTAGAGAGACTGGAACATTGGTTTTGGTGGTGATACCATCCACCCTAGTTGGTCATTGAGAGAATATCATTCATATCTTTTTATTTTTCTTCATCGTTACCAAGTTTCTCATTGCGACAACAAAGTTTATTCTTGTAGTAGATGATTTTCTCAATTGAGGCTAAGATACTCATTTTGGTAGCAGCAATTTCTTATTTTGTGGTTGGTTTTTATAGTGTGAGTGTCGATTTATTTTGAGGTGGCCAAGTTATACTAGAGAAGGGTCAAATCCTTTTTAGTGGGATGAGATCTAGTTGTAGGAAGGAAAAACTATACTGCTGGGTGAATTTTAGAGCTATAAAGGTCGAGTTCTTGTCTCATAGAGGCCATTTTTGGGTTAAAGACTGAGATTTCTCATAGTTCGAAAGCATATACCATTTGTGGGGACAAATATGAGGTATTTAGGTCAAGTTGTTTACTAGGAGGTAGAATCTTCCTTTTTGGGGTCGATTTCCCTTGAGGTGAGGTGCCATTTTTATAGCAGAGACATTATCACTCTATAGGGGCCAAGTTTGTTGTAGCAAGGATCGTGTGGTTTAATATTGGGGTTGAATCCCTTGTTGAGGAATTTCTCCTCACATATGGTCATTGATATTACCATTGGGATGGTGTTTTGTATTGTAGAAAAGGTTGAAAAAGATTTTGTGTCATCTATAGACAAATCCATCTCTGTATTTACCCAAGAAACCTATAGAAATGCATTTATATCATGTTCCTCTTTATTTTGTTACCTTGTTATTAATTGAGATCTTTAATAAGATCATTTGTCTCAAATATTCAATTGCAGTAAATATGTGTGTGCCACAATATTATAATTTTCATTATAAATTACAGTAGAGGGTAGAAATACTTGTGAACTATTTGAAATAATACTTGTATGCAAACTATTTGACCAAAGACTACATTGCTAAACTAAAGGAAAAAATCAATAAAATTAGTGGGGATATTACACCTTCTAATGCAAAGCCAACCCTATAATATTAGCAAGCCTGCAATTTTTCAGGAAAAAAAAAGGCATTTGAAAACACATTCAACCAATGAGTATTATAATTTAGTTGTTAAATGTTGTTATTACCAACTTAATAGAAAATTGTTTCTTAAATATGATCTCTTGAACTTTTAGTTGCTTGATTGACTGAAAGACACTCAACTAATAGGGTTTTATCATATAGTTGTTAACTATTGCATTTATTAAACTAATTCCATTTGTTTCTTAAAGCTGGTCTCTAGGTCTTTAGACACTCAATTGACTTTCTCAAAGAGAAATTGAGGGCATTTAAAAATAGACCAGACCACCAAGGAGAGGGTCTTTAGACACTTTATCAAACCATGGTTGACCATAGGGTTTTAACAGTTGATCGACCATAGGGAGATCAAAGGAATTGCATTTAAAAAAACACTCAATTTCTAAGGAGAGGGGATTTAGACACTTGATTAACCATAGTAGGCCATAGGGTTTTAACACCTGTTTGACCATAGGGAGATTGAGGAGATCAAGAAAATTGCATTTAAAAACATACTTGAACATTAGGGTGAGGGTCTTTAGATACTCAATTGATTCGTAAGTTTTAAACCTTGGAAGTGAAATAATGCATTCATATTATTAAGAAAAATAGAAAGAACAACAAAGCCATGCACACAATACATAGAGATTTATCCTGGAAAATATTAACTAGGAAAACCAAAAAAACTTAGAGTTTTTCCTCTCTCTTCTTCATTGTATTTACTTGATTATATATAATACAATATTTAAGTATTCCACATCATCCAAAACTCTAATCCTTTAACCTAAATTACATTACAACGCTAATCCATTAATTGAGATTATATTACAATGGGTAGAAAACCATTGACCGAAACAAGCCAAAACCGAACCAAAAACAACCCAAAAATGGTTTTTGGCGGCTCCACCCCCAAACCCTGAGTAGGGGGAACTTGGTTGGATCCCATTGAAACCCTTCCAATGCATACGAACAATGCATGATGATAACCCTATAAAGAATATAACATGTTCCCAACACGATTGGGCCATAGGAGATCAAGATTCTTTATATACTCAATCGTTACAGAGTGGAACACGGTTGTTTGTCTATAGTATAGGGAGATTGATGAGATTTTAGTTGCTCAATTAAGGGTGAGAAACAATCCACTCAACCAAAGGGTATTATAATATAGTTTCTAAATGTTGATATTATCAAGCTTGAGATAACATTGAAATAACTAAGTGTAATTACCAAAGGAGGAAGCTTATAAGTGTACACCAAGGAATTTTAAACACACTTGACTGACAAATATTATAATATAGTTGTTAAATGTTTTTATTACCAAGTTAATAAAAAATAGTTTCTTAAATATGATCTCTAGAACTTTTAGTTGCTTGATTGACCAAAAAGACACTCAATTGCTAGGGTTTTATCATATAGTTAGTAAATGTTGCAATTACTGAGGTAATTCCATTAGTTTCTTAAAGATAGTATCTGGGTCATTAGACACTTGATTTCCCTATGTAACACACCTGACCCCCTAAGCTTCATTAGGTTGGTGGGGTGTCAAAAATTATCTTTGTAACCATCACTTCAATTGTGCTTTTAAGCTCATGAGCCAATTCTTCTCTTCAAGAGCTTTCCAATGGATGTTATTGTGCTCAAATCTAATCTCCAGGAAATAATTTATGCCCCTTTAAAGGTCCTTGGGAATTTTTCTTATGATGACATCATTGATAGAAATAGGAGCAAGAATGATAAATCAAGACAATCAAGAACATATAAACATGGTGGAAAAGTCACATGCTCAATTCAATTAATATGTACATCAATGGTACATTTATAGTACAACTCAATATAACGACCTTACAACTGTATCATAACTAAATGGTTGTTAAGGTCTATTTAGTTCATTAAGATTATTTCTAACAAACTCCCCCTTAATCTTAAGTCTATACAAATGTATCATCTAGCAACAAAAACCAGTGCAAAAGATGATAACCTATCCAAGTCTTCAATCTGTAACTCATGGTATGAAACCTCATGAATGTCGATGAATAACCGCCAAATGTGGATGTTGAAAACTAAATATGGAAAACTCAGTATGCATCAAATGAGCCAAATATCCTCTGAATGGTCACTGAAGTGAACCCAAACCAATGAGAACAAATCCTGATGAGAAGTGAACTAGTTGCAAGTCTAACACATCCCATATCCTGAAAAACCCTAGCAATCCAATGTGCCAAGAAAAAAGAGAAGAAGAACCATATGTGCTCTGGAAATTCAAAATACCATCCCTGAGAAGTTTGAATATTATGAAGCTCTCACATATCAACACATAAAAAAAACTGTCAAAATTCATGTTGACAGAAAAAAGTGTCGAACAACATCCAAAACCTGAAAATCTTGTAGCCAAAAAACCTCTGAGTAGTAAATCAGGTAAAATCTTGGTACTGCTCCAAATCCTGAACCCAATAATCAATCTCCTTAGAATCCTTACCAATCAAAGACTCTATGTGAGTGATATGTGCTAACATCATCAAATCTATCATACAATTAGGAAAAAAACATCATGTCCTAAAAAATCCTCGATCATCAATCATCGTTAAATCATAAATCCATGTTCAATCCTATATCATGAATCCATAATCAATCATCATAAACTACAATCCTATAATTTAGACTTCGAAACTTGAAGTCTGACATATCAATATTTTTCCCCCCGTCGACTGAAAAGTGAGAAGTCTAGATAATGAGATATACCCCCTTGAAAGTGGAAAAGGGTAATCAAACCATCTTTGAGTGGAGTTTGGAGACTAAATATTCAACTCAGAAGACTAAATTAAGTGGGCCCCAATCATGACCTATATCATACAATCCTAGAAAACATCAATGTCCACCAACTGTAGAAATATCTCTAATTGGGTATGGTTGTACTTGTGTATAAACTCGTGGATAAGATCGTTCCAATAACTTAGATTCCAAACTCCAACGCCAATTCCCTAACCATTCAAAATTTACATGTTTCCTTTGAATCTTTAGTTGCTTCCAACACTTTTTCGAGACATGGTTTTTCTTCCCACAAAAAACACATGGGTGGAGATCAAAATAGTTTAACTCAACATGGCCAACTTGGTGACAATGTTGACATAGTACAATTTCTTCATCCAATTGAGCATCATACACCAACATATCCTCAATACCTATATTATCATCAATATCCTCAACAATAGTGTCACGATCAAAATATGTATCTGCATCTTGATCAACATCATGTACATGTTCCTTATCAAGTTCTTTATTCCGATCGACATTAACCAAAAAACCACCACTTACAAATGTAATTGGTTTACAATAATTAGGAATATGAAAAAGTTTATCATGATCCTTTTCATATCCTAAGCCATATCTGTTTTATTTAAATTATAATTCTTCCCAAGGTCTAACAAAGTTATCTATATTTTTAATCTGATCCTCATGTTGAAACTTCAATTTATCCACTTTGTTTTCAATGTCATCAGTCAAGGATATACTGACTTCATCAAAGGAAAAAGATTGCAACTCACAATCAACAAGTGCAAGTTTGTTTTCTTGTTCCTTTGTGTCATCATTAAATGACGTCAACCACCCAATCAAAAACTTTGTTTGTGTTTGAAGTAGATGTACCTTTTTGTCCAGTATGTGAAAACAAGTAAGAACATTAGTGAGTGTTCCTTTTTGCATAGAAATTGTAGATTTTGGAGTCTTGCTAATCAATGTGTACAACATATTAAACATTTTGTCGATTCCTACCATTTTGAAGTGCTTCAAATATGCCTAATGTGAAAAATCTAAGGCCTCCTTTTGAACCCCTCTATTCCTTTCGGATTATGCAAAACACTTCAAAGTTATGTGCTAATTTGTTTTCAAGTGCATATTCCTTTGATTGCCTCCTTAAGACCTTGATTTGTCTTCTTTATGTGAGAATGTATTATATTGCTTGTTGTTCATCTCCCGAGAAAGAAGGAATATAAACCAATCAACACATAGAGAAACATCCTAAAACCCCCTTATTCAATTTCGACTAGGTCTAAGAGTGAAAAAAACTTTTAGTAAGTTACAATTCTCCTTTTAGCTCCCATTACAAAATATAAAAAATATAAACCACCTTATTACTTATTAATCCTTTTACAAATACTATTATGTCTTCAAACAAACTTATGTCTCCTTTTACAAATGCCCAAATATATTCAAATGCCTCCAATTCCACTTTACATGATCTCTTTATAACTCCCCTGTTTCAAACATAAACTACTTATGTCAAAAAAATATGTCTTATGTCTATTTACAAGCACATATA
>JASDQU010310919.1:759-13618 GCA_032191745.1 Picea mariana
TAATATTATGGTAGCTTCGGGAGGTATGAACCTCTATTGTGACTTATGACGAGACTAGAATCCTCCAGAAGGAAGCAAAGAATTGAAGGAAACCCTAGACAAGTTGTCGGCTGAACAAATACATTTAAATTGAATTTATTGATACCCAGAAGGAGAAGTCGGCCCCAGTTAGCCTACCCAGTTCACTATAAAAACAGGGTGCCAATTTCATTATTCATTATCTCAGCAGTTGTAGTGAGAGCTAAATCTGCACAGGCAACAATAGTTTGGTGCGCAAGTTTCTGGGAGAGCTGAGAAAGTGGTGCGCTAGCTTCTGGCTGGGATCATCTATTTAGCTTAGTTTCTATTTCTTGCTTGGTGCATTAGCCTCTCTTGGCTATTGGATTGCTACCAGGATTCTCTTCTCAGTCAAGGTCAAGGTGCTCAGAGGGTGGCTTCGGCCAATGGTTGGGTGATGAGGGTATCGTCAATGGTAAAACAAGCACAATCTTCTATATTCTAACAAGTTTTTCCTTGATGTTGTTAAAAGTTGTTTGGCAATATTTTGTTCAACAAAAATATATGTCCTTGGAGAGTAGTGTGAACAAGTGGGAAACCAATTTGCTAAAATCTTTGATGAACCTTCGGTAGTAACCTACATTTCCTAGAAAACTCCTCACATCTCGTTTTTGGAAGCCTTGGTAGGTATTTAATTATGTTAACCTTAGCTTGATCTACTTCAATAACGCTAGAAGAGATATGGTGACCTAAGACAATTCATTCACTCATGAGCATGTTTCATTTTTCATTACTTAGTGACCAATTCATCTTCTCACATCTTATCAACACATTCTATAGATTGGTTAAAGCTTCTTGGAATGAATTCCCACATGGAGCGAAATCATCCATGTAGATTTCCATAGTGTCATGAAATGAATATGAGAATATGATAAGGACAACTCATTGGAAGGTTGAAAGAGCACTACATAGGCCAAAGGGAATGATCTTCTAGGAAAATGTGCCTCAGGGGTAAGTACAAGTGGTTTTGTCTTGGTCCTCATGGTCGATCTATATTTGGTTATATCCACTAAACCTATTTAAAAATGAAAAGTACTTTTTACCTGCTAAGGCATATAGTACTTGATCAATGAAAGGTAAGGAAAAGTGGTCCTTTCTTGTGGCCTTGTTGAGATCTCAATAATATACACATACCCTCCATTTTCCATTATTCTTTGGCACTATAACCAATGGCGAAACCCATTCACTATTAGAGACTAGGAAGATGAATCTTGCATCTAGGAGTTTTTGCAACTCTTCCTTGACTATGTATTTTAGGGGAAGGTTCATTCTCCTTTGAGGTTGCTTGATAGGTGAAGATTCATCCATGATATAGATATGGTGTGTACAAATTTCTGGATGAATGTCCTTCATGTTCTTGGAATCCCATGTAAAGGCCGATGCATGTTTTCTAAGAACATCTAGTAATTGTTGTTCTTGGACAACAATCAAACTACAACTAATTTTTAGAGTTTTGGATGGGGAGATTTCCATTGTTTTGATTGCAATTTGTTCAATCTCAACAATGAGTAAATATTGCCTACAAATATCTTTCAAATCAACAAAATGTTCAGATTGTTCTTCTTCAGTTTTGGCCACTGTATTCTTCATTTTTTACAGAGCTTGGATACATATTTTACATGTAGTTTGAAATGAAAATGTCTTAATATACATATTTTATGACCAATGTTATTTCAATTGTAAGAAGAGGGTGTGTTGTAGCCTAAAATGTTTCTTATCCTTCCTCTTGTCTTACCCACAAGAGGATAGAGTATGTGTTTCTTTTGTGATTGATCATTTGTGATGGTCATGTTTCCTTCCCTACAACCAATGAATGCATCAATTGTAGCTAGCCAAGGTATTCCTAGGATGAGGGGGTACTTATTGAGTTTGGATTTAGCAATACTATGAAATTTATTAGGTATTCCTATGAATCAATAGAGACCATGACATATTCTAATACTTCCTCGGGATTTACAATTGATCTATCTATTTCCTGGAGTATAGTAGGTGTGTGTCTCAATAATTCCCTTAGGTCAAGTCTAAGCATGGTGTCCTTTGTCATAACATTGATAGCTACTCCTAGATCTATTAGGGTGTTATGGATTAGAATTTTGTTGATGTAAACATGTACAACAAAGCTGCCTAAATCTAAGTATTTAGGAATAAAGTTTTTTCCAAACATAAGATCTGCAAGTTGTCCTATCACATTAATTGTAGGAGTCTTTTACGTTTCTTCTTAACCTCTTAATGCATTCGTTTTTGAAGAATTTTTTGTAGATAGAAACATCTTTAATAACCTAAAGGAGAGAGATTTTGACACAAAATTTATCGACTTCAGCTAAAAGGCCATTTTTTGAGCCTGTGTAAATTTTTTTTAGCTTTTATCCTTTCAGGAAAATGAGGTGTAGGTTGAGGGATATGTTGTTTCTCTTGTGGAGGAGTTTCCTCCTCCTCGGATCCCTTATCCTCTATGGGATATATAATGAGAGGTGGAGTTGTTAGTACCTTTCCTGACCTCATATTGATCTCTTGAATATCCATAGAGTAAGTTTGGTAGGTGATCATCTCATTATTGTACACTTGTTGGACTTGACTATTGTTTGGATTAGGTGCTAGTTGGGAAATCAACTAAGGTTATTTTGGGATTTGGTGGTTATTGTTTGTTGGAGGATTGGTTTGTTGAGGTGGAGGTGGAAGAAATGTGTGTTGTTGTTGGTTTTGAGATATCAACCCTTGTGAAGGATTATATCATTGTTGGTTTTGCATTTGAGGTTGAGATGGGAATGATTGAAAGGAAAATTTGAATGGTTGGGGATGGTTTTGAAATTACCATTGATTTTGCATTGACTAGCTAGGTTGATTGGGAGGATACCATGATTGAGCACACATTTGTGCATTATATCCAACAAAATATTAAGGATGGGAATAAAGCATACTTGGTTGAAATGGTTGAGTTATTCCTTGCCTCCTTTGATTGATGAAACATAGTTGCTCCATATTATCCTCAACTCCTTGGTAAGTAGCCTTAATACCTAGTAAGGAAGGAAATTTGTTAGATTGATGTTGCTCTTCACAAATTCCACATATTTCCATAGTATTGAGTGGAAATTCATTTCTAGCATGTTTTTTTGTGCATTTAAGACAAAAAACAACTAGATCTTTTTTTGCTTCTTCTTGCTTCCTTGTTATCTACGTTCTATCAATTTGTATAACCAATGAATGTGAAATGTCAGTTTTCATATCTTCTAACAAGTTTCTAATTTCATTCTTTATGAGAGTTGTAAAATTGGATGATTGTGGGGTATCACCCTTTCCACTCCTACCTTTCTTTCATGTATAATTGGAGTAGTTTTTTAATACTTGCTTGATGTCTTAATACTCCAATTGGAAGATGTCTCCATTTGCAAGGAGATTCAAATTTTCCATCAATTTCTCTCTTACTCCTCTAAGCAACACAAGTTTGAGGGAGTTGTCATCCAGTGTAAGAGTATGAGCCCTCTTGTAAATGAGTTGGAACCTTTCTTTATAGTCTTCTAGGGATTCATTTTCTCATTGGATCATTCTAAAGATTTCATGTCTAGTATCTTTGGCCTTACAATAGTCCCTATATTTCTCAATGAAGGTTTGCTTCATTTGTTACCAACTTTTGATACTATTCCCTTATGAACTTATAAACCATCTTAAGGCTAATTCCTTCAATGTATAGGGAAAAAGATTGAGCTTTTGAGCATCTGTTACACAATCACAAGTCCCACAAACAACCTCAAATTAAAAAAGAAAAGTATTAGGGTCTTATGTAGTAAGGCCATGAAAATGAGGGAGAGCGACATGACTGATATTCTTCATCCTTGTTTCTTCATTAGTTTCTTGAATGGGCAATTAAAAGATCTTAGGTTGTTCTCCATATTTAGCCATGGTATGATGATATGAAGATTCTTCACTATGTCCAATTCCTTGATCAGTAAAGGGATCCACAAAAATCCGTACTCCTTCTTGAGGAAACTCAACAAATTCTTCAATGATTTATTGGATGTCTTTTTCACAATCCTCTGGTTGTTGTCCTTGTTCAATTGTACCTATTTTAGTCACACAATAAATATGTGTTCTTGATAAAAATATACCAAATCTATCTCTAGGATGGTGCATAAAATCTAATGAGTTTATTTATTTATTTAAAATTCAGATGGACTTAAATGTAGTTTTTAGCACCTCCCTGACAATAACGCCCAAAAGTGATGGGACAAAGAATTACAACAAGGTTGTTGAACTCCTCAACTTGACATTAATTTATCAATCCAAGAACATAGGTCTTTTATGAGGTATTGTGTAGTGTATGTGCAACTACAATAGTACAATCTAATTTATAAATTTAATGAGTTATATGCAATATAATGCTTGCTTGAATGTTTTGTTGGATTCCTCCATCATGCAAAATTGGTCATAACCTTCACTTCCTCTTCTATGAGAAGGGGAAACTATAGGGTTACTAGCTAGTTTCTACAGGACTGAATCAACAGAGTTTGATAATTATCGAGGCAATGTACCATAGGTCCAACAACCTCTTCATCATCATGTGCCTCATGCCAACCACATGAACTTATTTAAGTGCTACCTTTATATACTATCTAAGAACCAGGTAATGAAGTGATGTTGAAACTAGTACAAAGAACAAATGTTGTTAATAGAAGGTGCACAATTCAATTCAATAGTAAAAAATATGCTTAATCTCAGTCCCTCATCCTCTCTCCTCATTCACTTAGGCTAGTGACATGCACCACTAAATCCCAAGTCAAGAATAGGGGATAAGGGATGTGATTGTCATTGTTCTATATGATGTAGTAGATAGTATGGAAAAGATCATTCAACCACTAAACAATGTTTAAAAATATATTATTTTCAAATTCAAATGATATAAAACAAGACATTGAACAACATAACTAGAAATTTTTAAATGCATCAAACAATAAGTGATTTATGGAATTTGAAATAATAAGAAAGAAATTGTAAAAACCAAATAAACACTGCAAAAGTAAATTGCATAATGCAACTACAGGAACTGTAATCTAATGTAGAACTTAGAATGCTACAACAAAAGGGTTTTCTTGCATTATCTTGAGTGGGCCCTAATCAAGATTACTATAGGAACCCTTAATGAAACCACCACATGCTCAAATTTGGAAATATAGTTCTCTCTATTCAGAAAATCATAATAGAAAAATGTTTTCTACAATTTGAATGCATTATGAAAGTACTACACCAAGAAGAAGCTCCCTTTAATTCCATCCTAGCTCTACTTATCATGAGAAATCCTAACTAGCCCTGTAATCAATCCTTGATTGAAGGTCGATTGTCTCCTTCATTCCTAGAATCAAGCATCCTTGTTTCAAAAGGCTTGTTTTTTACCTCCAATTTGAATGCCTCCAACAATGACTTGAATGACCTACCCTAACCCCCTTAAGTAGATAAATAAGTTGCTATGTATTGAAGCCATCTCGAGTAAATAAGGACCATGTAGTAGATATAGTGTGAAAGCAATAATTGCAGGAAAGCTTACTAGAAGGTTTCGCCTACTAGAAAGTTTATTGTCTAGAAAGTTCCTAAGAGGTAGATAAAACTATGTAAAGAAGTAGAAGCAATGTAATGAGATGTCTTGTGAAATATATTGTAATTGAAGCTCTACTCATATGGAGATTGCCCCCTTGAAGATACAAGTGAACATTGATTTCATCAATGAAGGTATAACTATTTGTGGTATTCTAGTTCTTTTATTGGTTATTGTTGTTATAATCTGTTATTTCCGAAATAAATGTTGGTATATTCTATTATTTTTTCCTAAATCCTTTATTTTGCTAATAAAGAACACCACATGCTTGGTATTATTTCTCAAAGAGGTGGTTTCCTTTAGATGATGGGCCTTGCATTGCTCCTCCAAATCTATCACATTGATCACATCCTTCTTTCAACCCATCTTGGTTGATGGAAGCATCAAGCATCATGCAAATATTAGAGATATCTGCAAGTATAATAACTATTAGTTAGACAATAACCCTTCAATTGCCTTGAAGGCAATTCATCATACTAGTTCTAGCACTCGACATAGTATAGTCGTTGCTTCATCCCATGCCCAACATAATTTTTGTGGATGAGTGCATCACCAAAAGTTTTCCCTCTTCTATGGGTTTCTCATCATTGAATTTTGGGAGAGCTTCCATACAAAGCTCCCAAATCCCTATCTTGGCACAACCAACTCTTCTTACTCCAAGGCACTCTCTATATGACATTATTAGGCTTAATACTGGTGGATTCATAATGATCAACAAGAATACAAGTTCCCCTTCTAGTTTAGACACAAGTAAATACCACTTTGTCTTCAATGTTCTATTCCCTACCTTGGCACAACCAACTCCTCTTACTCCAAGGCACTCTCTAGATGACATTATTAGGATTAATATTGGTGGATTCATAATGATCAACAAGAATATAGGTTCCCCTTCTAGTTCAGACACTAAGTAAATACCACTTTGTCTTCAACGTTCTGCTCATGGTTTGGTTGTCTCTCTCCTTCCATTGTGGCATTGCTTGCTATCTTTGTCTTCCTCTCTAAAATTATACTTTACTTCATCATCAAGGGTTTACCCATCTAGGTTTACTCTTGAACCCCTTGTTTATTTATTATTGTGTTGTTTATTTTTTTTAATTTATAGGGAGGAGATGCCCTAGAACTTTGTTCTTTTGCTATTATTAAATGTTGTATTTCCAAATCTCATTTGACCAATTTTGCTCATTAGTGGACATTAATGTACTTTCATTTTAATTTTAAGTATAAAAGATCATGGAAAAAAAGATCATATATTCACATAAAGTAAAGCATATGGAAAATTGTTCTCAGCCAGGTACATGTTCGTTTTAGTTAATGAGGGCATGTTTATTATCAACATCCATGTTCGTTTTAGTTGATGAGGGCATTCTTATTATCAACATCCATGGAAACAACTTAATTGTGACATAGTACTAACTTCTATGTTAACTTTCTCAACTAGACAAAAATATCTAGTTAAGTTTCAACTTTCATGTTTGCATTGTAGTGAGATTTTATCATATATGTTGAAATATTGGCCAATACTGATAGGTGGGGGCATCAATATTGTTTCTTTTTCAATATTTTTAATAATAACTAATTATCAAACTTATTAATCACAACAATTGTTCAACAAGAATGTTCTGAAAACATAAATAAATTATAGCAATAAAAAAAAGTACAAGTTACAATGTGTAGGAGACACCAATCTCTCTTCTTTTTGGGCATCAACTCAAGGAGACACTAATCCCCTGTTTAGAGCACCAACTCTAGGAAGCACCAACTCCATTGTTTCAAGCTTCACCCTGTAGAGAACTCCAATCCTCCCTTGCTCCTCCCTTCCACCCTCATTTCATGTGTATGTTTCTAGTTTCATATTCTTCCTTGGACTCTGCTTCTATTTTTTATCTTCAGAATTCGCTCACAGAGACACTTTCCTTCCACTATACTTTTTTGTTTATATAGTATTCCAACATGTGTGAAATTGAAACATTGTGTCTCTTTGCATGAACCAATGCACCTCTTCATTTAATTTAATAATAATGTTAACATTTTGTTATTAAATATTTTTGTATTTAATTCAAAATACTTCAAATCCCTTGTAAGTTTTTCAACATTAATGGAATATCTGGGTGCTAAAAACAATTCACTGTTGTTGTAACAGTTTTTTGAATAAATCTTGATCCCGAGGTGTTAATTATCTTAATCATATTTTTAATTCTTATGAATTGATATCAGTTATGGATTGACTCTTCTTATTTTGGTCTCACACTTCCATATTGATCCAACGAACTACGATCAATCTTCGTTGTCCACTGTTGATCCATAGAATTTATGATTCATTGTCCGTTGACCTCAGTTGTCCAATAATTGTTCCTTCTACAATCACTCCAAGCATATTGTATTTTGTTGTATCATTGAAGATCAAGATGTATGATCCGCAAACAAGAAGCTTATAGCCTATCTGTCTCACCAACTCACAATTCTCTATTTAAAACAATTACAACTCTGACTGTTTATATGATGAGAAATTTTCAACCACTCAAGCCACAAGTCAGATCAGAAAATAAAATAGAGTCGGCCACTCGGAAGTTGGAATGAGTGATGTTTATATGACGGGAAATTCTTGACCACTCAAGCCACAAGTTGAGTCGGAAAAATAAAATAGATTCGACCACCCGGAGGTCAGAATGGGAAAGATGAGTCGACCAAAATGCAAGTCGGGTCAAGGCAAAGTAAGTCGACCAAGAGTCAAGAAATGTAAGTCGAAGTCGAAGGCAATGCAAGTCGAAGTTATCCAAGTCGAATTCGAAGGCAATGCAAGTCGAAGTCGAAGGTAATGTAAGTCTAAGTTTATCCAAGTCGGAGTTATAGACAATGTAAGTCGAAGTTCTCCAAGTCGAAGATCAAAATGTCTAATAGAGACTCTCGTACCAGACCCTTTTACACATTTTATTGAGCACTAGATTTTGATCTTTCCTCTCTGCATTTAGATAGGAGAAAATTAGTATCCATAAGTATTCATTGTTTAGATAATGCATGAGTTTGACAATATCATATACACAATTTTGACGATGATGACCATAATATTGACCTCTTTTTGATATCAAAGACACCCTATCCAACATTTCGACTTAGTGAAAACACCAATATCTGTCTCAATGGCAATACCACATTAACCATTGATAATGGTAATCATATTGATCCTTTTTGCATCAATGCCAACACCAACACCATATACTATTTTTGAGTAGGCTTAAGTAGGACCGACTTGGTATCTCTTCATAACATGACTTGCTAGCATTGTAAGGAGGAGGGAGGATGACTTCATGTGTGGGATTTATAAGTATTGCTGGTAGCTACACAACACTTCATGTCACTTTAACACTTCACAATGTTGTTACACATTTGCTTAACATTTGTCATATTCATGCAAGGTTCATCGATTCTTGTTTACTTGATATGTTATTTCATCATTCCTTCAAACCTTTGTTGACATTAATACATCTCATCATGGCACATTAACAATGCTTCCCATCAAACCAACTAATCAATGGCATTTCACCTCTTTGCCAAGGTTGACATCAATGATAACCAAATTTCCAACAAGATACACTTGTACCTTTTTTAAAGGAAGATGAAATATAATATTTTTTACACAATTGGGATATTTGAGGAAGCATTGAGAGAAGTTTGTCCTGCAAACTGATGACCCCAACATGGATATTAATAAGACTGCAATTTCATTTTAGTGTTGCATTGCTTACATCACTCTTATTCCCCAAAAAAATCTTATTCGAAAATTCTTAGCTATTCAATTTGATTGTGCTGAGAAAATTGGAACATTACTATTTAAAAGTTTTGGTTAAAAACCCAAAGGTTATGAGTTGAAGCTTTCATGGGTCGTGTTTTTAAGATGTTTTTTTATAGTTTTTGACAATTAGCCCTTTGGCAATTAAGCCCTTGGTTTTTGTCTATGTTTGTAAGATCCTATACAAAGGGCTAATTTGGTCATTTGAATGACCATTTTTGCCCAACTTGTATTAAAGTCTTATTTTTTACACAAGGAACAAGGCTCAAACATTATTTGTCTTAATGCTCATGACCTATTTGTGGTTAGAGAATAATTGATTTTTTGGTTGGAAGTGTTACATCCCTAGGGATTGCACTACATGGAGCAGACTTCCCTCAATTTAGGTGCAACCTATGAACGGTAACTATTCCGCCAAAATCACCAAAGATTTGCACCCAACCTCATCCCTTTAAAATTTGGGACATTTGTGACGCTGACCACAACCAAAATCAACTCTGGTGGACAACTTAAGACTTCATCAACCTCACCAATGAACCAATGACTGAACAATAATTATTGTGAAAGATATCTTGTCATTTTGCTAATGTTCCAACAATTTATGGGATTTTGTGGATCTCCCTTTAGACTAAGGGGAAACCATATCTGTCCAAGCATTGTACCTTATTGTGATTGTAAAGCTATGACATGGATGTGTAACATTCTAGCTATAATTTAACTAAAAATATTTTCTCTTAAAAAAAACGTTAGTCACAATAACAATGTGTGGATGAAATATCCTTGGACTTACACAACATTTGGATATTATTAACCATAAATTATGCATTAAGTTTTGTCCAACTTCTGCTAATTTGCAACAAATTTATGTTTAAATATTTGACATCATCCAACTCTTTATTCATAGAAAATTCTTCTTCATAATACATTACAAGACATTCTATCAATGATAGTGATATAGACATATAGAACTTTGAAGATCTAATTCAGACATTGATGCATACAGTAATTCCGATAATGATATAAACATTAATCATCCTTACAACCTTGAAGATTTTATTTTGAATGTGCTTCCTTTGACAATTAAATGCCCAATCAACACCAATGTGGAAATTTGTTGGCACTAGGGCTAGGAACTTTGTCTATCAACACGCTCAGTCCACTTGCAAGGCCATGATGGTCCATGAGGAGCTAACTTGTACTTGGGGTATCGAACCCTGGTGTTGAGGAGAAGAATCACCACGCCACTTTACTAGCTAGACAAGCCTAATCGACATGTAACTTGGAAGATTTTGGGCCAAAAGATATAGGCGCTTTCTTTAAGAATATCTCCAATGAAGTGCCATTAGCAGTTGTTGATTGAGATCTTGAGGTGTCAACTCCCCATAATTTTGAGCAAGCTACCAAGATTTTTGCTTATGGTTTCACTACTTTCAATTTGACTGTGAAAAATGTCTTTGTTGGAACCTATTTAAACTCATTTGATCTCTTTTAGCATTGTCGATTCGAAGACGACTCCTAAATTCCAAATATGATTCACCAATTCAAATTTTGTCGCTTCATTTTTCTTTTACATTACCATGGGAGTTCTTATTAAACAAAAGTGTTTCCCACATTTGCAATGATGAAATCAATGACCTTTGAAGCAATGACGTTATTGTCGATGTTTTGTAGCATCGAGAGGTACTCCCACATTGGCCTTGTTGTCGGGCATGTGGGAATCATTGTTGGCACTCATATTGCATTTTTCATGTTGTGAAAACCCCTTGTATATTGTGTCGGGTCTTGGTTGGGGTTTCACACCCACATGTTGAGACTTCACACCCACATGGAGAAATGAACATTCTAATTTAATGTTGAGTTTAGAAGGGGTCCTAAACTTACTCATTAGAGTCCTATAAAAGAAGAGGCAATGTGAGAAGACACTTATCACATCTCATTGTGACAATATGGAATTGGCATAAGTGAGTGAACACTTGTGCCAAGGAGATTGGGAGACAAAATTTCAGCAAAGGGAAATTCTTCACTTTGACAAATTTGGCCTAGGGTTTTTGGACTTTCTGTTTTATGATTTTTTTAGCCAAAGAGGAGACCACATGTGTGAGCTCACACATGTGAGAAGAAGGGCAGAAAAGCCCGCATGTGTGATTTGTATAGTTCGTACCACACGTGTGGACTGTACAGTAGGCATAAAAAAGTTGCACTTGTGGATCGTACAGTCCGTACAATAGTTCGTACAACATGTGTGGACCGTACATCTAACATCAACATGCCATATAACAACACTGCATGGTGACATTAGCTAGGGTTTGTTGCAGGTTAGCAAGTTAGAAGTTTTTTCCAGGGTTTTTGTTGAATTTGTAAATTTGTTGGGAGCACTGTTTTTTTCCTTGAAATTTCTCAAACAAAAAAATTGTGTCTCATGTGTATGGATGATTTATCTCTGATCTTTGTGTTTTCGTTGTAATTTTCTATCATAATTTCAATATAAAATTATTCAATGATAACAGCCATAGTTCACTGTTTGAGGTCATTTGGAAGTAATTTTCAGATCTAAAATTGAGTGCATTGATTGCCTGAAATTTTGACATGGTATTAGAGCATAGGCTCTAGAGAGAGAGGGAGTCATCTCTTGAGACAGTTTCTGTAGATTTTTGTTGCTGCAGATTTTTTTGTTTTGGGCAAGTCACAATGGTGAGCACTCTTAAGTGGAAGACAAATTGGATGGGGCCATTAATTTTCGAGCCTAGAAGGCTAGACTCCTTTTTCTCTTGGAAGAGAATGATCTCAAAGATTATGTTGAGATGGTGATTTCAGATCCCAACTATCCACAGAAATCGACAACCCATAGGAAGAGGGAAGTGAAGGCCAAGCGGGTGTTGTTGGATTCTATGAAGGATCACTTGATTCCTCATATTTCCGAGAAGAAGACAACAAAGGATATGTATGATGCTTTGGTGGGCTTATACCAAAGCGAGAATACAAGTCGGAAGTTGACTTTGAGGCACCAACTCTGATCTGTTGAGATGTCTAGTTCAGATACAATTGTTAGCTACCTCATGAGGATCACTCAGATTCATGATCAACTTGTAGCCATTGGTGAGGCAATTGATAACAGAGTTGGTGAATGTGGCATTGAATGGTTTTCCCAGGTCTTGGGAACCATTTGTGCAGGGGATTTGTGCACGAGAGAAGTTGTCACCATTTGATAGATTGTGATCAATTGCATCCAGGAGGAGGCTTGGATAGAATCCAAGAATGACAAGCAGAGAGGTATCGATGATGAGAACTGTTAAATTATGAGCTTGATTTCTTATGCGGATTAATTCTTTTATTTTCTTCAAACTTTGATTCCAACTTAATACACTTCAACAATTTCAAATCATAATCAAATAACAATAATTATGTAGATAAGTAAACATGCATATCAACAA